>VXBJ01002548.1:50770-87604 GCA_013400055.1 Nycticryphes semicollaris | reverse complement strand
TACACCCCAGGATGCCATTGGCCTTCCTGGCCACAAGGGCACAGCACTGGCTCATGTACACATTTTCTTCTGAATAGCAAAATGCTCCATGTTATCTATAGTGTTACAGATATATTTATACTTTCCAGTCCTTTAAATTTTCCTATACTAAATGCTAATCAAAGAAATAATTTAGTTTGTCTTTTTCTTCATTTCTTGCCAGCTGATTTATTAGTTCTGTGAGTAGTCTACTGGGAATTAGTGCTTAGAAAACAACCTGTGGACTGGAACTAGATACAATTTATATGGCAAGAAATTATAGATGTGCTATGATTAATAGATAGAGGTAAATAGATCTATTTTACCATGAGCTTTTTTTCCTCACTAAGTGATCACTATATAAAGACTTCTGGACTTTTCAGAAAATGGTTCTGCCCCAGCCCATATTGCTTTCTAATATTTTATACACTTCTAATCTTCAGCAATTGCAGTGAAAGTAAAAGAACACATCTGAATTAATGGATAGGCATAAAGACAACAGTATTAATATTGGCCAAAATGAAATTATAATTTTACTGATGAAGTAATTCCTACGGTTCAAACTATGTGCAAGAAAAAATATTTGCATAGTGCTGATGGATTTCTAAAAAACTTTGAAAAAAAGAGATATAAAACTACCTTCTGGTAATTCCAGATGTGAACATTTTACTAGAAGGCAAAAGGTTACATAGAAATAATCTATTTACAAAATTATTACAGCTATATAGAAGCCAGTGGGGATATCTAAAAGGAAAGAATAGATATGTAGGAGTTGCTTTCTCCAGCATGAAATCAGTTAATGAACAGTAAAACATAAATGCCAAGATGAGTCTTCTTTCAGAGGTGCTATTATTGTCTCAACATATGGGTATAAACCTGGCAACCTGCCAAAGTTATAAAAAGTTTTCTAAATGTCTTGATAGTAAATACCATAGGAAAACATCAAGTAGGAAATGAAACATATTTGTAACAAGAGCCAAATCAGTAATTTCCTACCTACAAAGTTACACTGGAAAAAAATTTCTCAAATTGTGTTGAAAATGAATATGGAGCATCTGCTTTGACAGATGTGTTATAGGCCAACAGCAGCAGGGACATGAAAAAGGACAAAGAAAAGAATCTAATCAAGAGGTTTTAAGGAAAAATAACTTGTAACTACTAGGCCAGTGAAAAATGAGTGAGAGGAAAGCCAAATTGACAGTTGTATCCATAACCTGAAGAACAGTAGTTCCTATGATGAAAATTTAGACTCAAAAGGCAGTGAACCACTGTAATTCACATTAGTAAGATTTTTAAGTAATCCAGTTTACTGCTAAATTTTCAGAATTGTTCAGCATGTCCCAGGTATGATTGAGTTATCTATATTCCTTACTTCTAAAATCAGCTTATTTAAGTGATTGAGGCTGAACTTATAAATCTGAAAAAAAAAAAAAAAAAAATTAAAACCTTAGTTTTTGGAATAAAATAGGATTTTTCTTTCTGGGTGATAGGGTGTGGAGCTTTTTTCTTTCCTTTTGTGGTTGGTTTCCGGTCAATGGATTTTTGTTTTTAAGGAAAGATAGTAGGAAATGAAAAACTGAATTTGTCATGCAAGTAGCACGATCCAGCTGAACTAGAAACTCTTCATTAGAGGTACAGATTTGTTCATAACAAATCTCCTTTGAGGAATAAATTGTTTGTAAGCTAGGATTCACATAATCCAAAGGTAATGTCAACAAGGATCCAATTATACTGAATATATGGCTGTAAAATTTATAGATGTGTTCTTCTTTCCACCTCTTGAGTATTTTACAAATCAGTCTTTTCTTATGAGGATGCATACTGAAAATCTATGTGGTAAAAAATGTAAGTTTATGTTCTGTCTTCAGTATTTTCCACTGATACTTACCATAGATCTCTAAGAAAAATAAGCAGCAATGCATTCCTCTGAGTAATGTAATACTAAGTGACGGCAGAGCTCCTACTTTATATAATTTTATGTTGTATACAAAATACAAAATTTTAAGAAATTACTGTTTAAATTTTCTCATCAAAGAAGTTATTTTTCATAGCATTATATATATTTTTAAATCACAGATCAGAATCTGTAATTGTTCCTGAAATACAGGAAATTGCAGAAAGTTTTACATGAAAAAAAAGATGATTCTGCAGTAAGTAATTTTATTTTAAACTGTGCATTGTTATATTATGTGCAGCTATTACTTTTCATATGTAAGATAAAATACTGTAAATACAACTGGGGTTGTTCAGCCTGGAGAAGAGGAGGCTTCAGGAAGACCTACCAGCAGCCTTCCAGTACCTGAAAGGGGCTTATAGCAAGGCTGGGGAGAATCTGTTTATAAAGGCTTGCAGTGTCAGGAGGAGGCTTCAAACTGGGGAAGAGCGGATTTAGATTGGATTGGATTGGAACTAGGAATAAGTTTCTTACTATGAGGGTGGTTGAACACTGGAACAATTTGCCCAGGGAGCTGGTTGAGGACCCTTCCCTGGAGATATTCAAAGTGAGGCTCAACAAGGCCTTGGGCACCCTGGTCTAGTTGGGAGTGTCCCTGCTGACTGTAGGGGGGTCAGACTAGACAACCCTAGAGGTCCCTTCCGGCCGAGATCATTGTATGATTCTATGATGTTATTAATTTCTGTGGAAAAAAATTTACTTCTTACTGTCACTGACTACAATTTCTGTTACGCTTTTAGTTGTATATTTCATGCCTGACTTTTGAAATATATTTCAATGTCTTATTTTCTGGTACAAGTTCTGAACGATTCAATGGCAATACATGCTCCTCCTAACATATAACCTAAGACGTTATATTCTGGTTCTGTGGTGCGATGTTCTGTTTTGGCAATATAAATAGTAGTACTTTCTCCCTGTGTTTGTAAACTAGTGCTTACTGAACCACCAGTACTGTAGTCTTTGAACAGTTATTTTTAATCCTTTTAATTAGTTATGATAATTTCATGTTATTCTGAGTGTTCTCCTCCCCCACATCTCAGATACCAAAATATCCAGTCTTCCCACTTTAGGAAATGTAAACAGTATACTCTGAATTGGTCTGAACTGGAAAAGGGGATCATGGTGAAAACATGTTAGACGTCTTAATTTCCCACAGGTTCTGAAGAGAAGGATAAATTAGGAACAACTTTCCTGCAAACTGAAATAGAAGATGGTCTTGAACTTTGTTCATGTTACAAATTAAATGGTTATTTACAAATGGAAAGACAGGTGAGTTTAAACTGAAAAAAAAAAAAAATAATCTACAGTTTCTTACCTATAAGAATAATATTAGAATTTAATTGTAATTTTCAGACTCATAAAGTCAGTATTCTAACTGTTCACCATTCCCGCTCTCCACCACCACCCTGCTCCCATGTCTTCTGGCATCAATTTTTGTCCAGATTATTCACCATGAGGTCCTATATTTCCTTGGCCTTTTGTTGTTCTTATATATTACCTTATAGCTTCTAAGCTGAATCTTCTTTTCTTGTCTGCCCATACAGTTCTCCTGAAATGTATTCTTGTCCTCAGTACTTTCTCCAAGTTCCATATTGTTCACAAATGGAGTAGTCTTGCTGTCTCCTCCCTCTTCAAGTCCATTAACAGAGCTGTTGAACTCATCTCCCTCATCGTGACACAGGCTGTTTCACTCAGCTCTGTTTATGGCCGTGTTTCCAGCCCATCTTCTTACCTTGCATGAGCGAATGGCTCTATGTGGTCCACCTGATCCTGGATCTCACCTCTCTCTGCACTGTGTGCAAGCCCAAGGAGCTTGCCAGTACATGTTGTGGAGTGCCTACTAGTGGGGCCTCAGAGGACAGGGAAAAAGTCAACATATCTGACATACTGTAACATGACAGGCTGCTTCTGCACTAACTGTGTGATTAGATCACTGCAACTACTGATAAGGCCACACCAACCCTCCCTATACTCCAGCAGATTGATTCTAACCTGGGCTCCGTGCCAACAGTGGAGAAGTTTCATTTTCAGTCTGTGACCCCTAACTAGTCAATTTACCAGAGAGAAGAGAATGCACCTGGTGTAAGTTTCACAGTTTATATTCAGCGAACAGAGCCCACACTTAGCCTATGTCTACGGAAGAATCATAACTGTAAAAACAAATACAATTCTAAGAAAATAATGAGCTAGATTCTCATCCAGTAGGCATGATTGCATGAGCTAGTGAAACTGAACTGAATTCCATCAGCTGAGATCATTCTTACCTTGTTTACTTTTAAAGCTGTAAAACTAAAAATGAACTAAAAATTTATACAAAAATGTCATCATATTTCTCCAGTGTAATTGTAGAAGTATGAAAGAGGCAATTTCAGCTAAAATTTACAGAGTTTTAAATGTGTCTCACTAAAGTTTTTTGCTAATAAATGGCTTCTACTCATCTCTTGGGTTTTGGTTATTTTTTTGTTTGTTTGTTTTGTTTTGTTTTGTTTTGTTTTGTTTTGTTTTGTTTTTTTTTTTGTTTAATATACCTAAACACATATTGAAGACATTTAAAGGAATTCCACAAAGGTTTTAGAATGAGCAAAACTTAAATTATATTTACTGTGGGGAGTTAGGTTATTTGCATGTCTTCATGTAATTATGTTGTTATCCACAAGGTGAGGAAAAAGGCCATTGCCACAGATTAAAATGTAGTCAACCATCCCAGGGATACCTCCATGATGCAGACATTTCCTCATACCTTGTAAATCTTGTGAATATGAAAATTATATAGTTTACTAATGACACAAAAGTCTAAGCTAAAATTTTTATATACAAACCCTTGTTTTCAGATCCAGAGAATTTAATATCTTACAGCAGCTGAAAATAATTTATTTTTTTTAAATGCTACTCATGATCATTCTTAGCAGGCGAACAATGTAAGAGAAGGCTGAGGCATTGCCAAAACTATTTCAGTTCTATGTCTGTGCAATGCAGAACTATATTTCTAATCATTTGTACAAGTATTGTTTAAATACTGCTAATCATCAGTAACTCTTAAAACTGCATTTCATTAAGCTTCCTTTAGTGCCTGTCAGAGCTTAGCTACGTAAAGAAAATAAATCTCTTGCATTCTACAGGCTGTTTCCACACTGAAGTGGAAAATGTTTCATGAGTAACATGATGCATTTTTACTAGTAGTGAAGATAAAATACTGTCTGATGTCACAGTTTATATTATCATCAAAGGAACAGCCTTATTTATTACTGGTCCCAGAAACAGAGTTGCATTTCAGCAGATACCAAACATAGAAATAAAACTTGTAAAATATTTATTTTTCCAATTAATAACAGAGAGGTGAATTCATAATAGAGATGGAAATGTATTGATTTGTTACTTAACAGGCTAAAAGAGCTGGGTTTTTTCAGCCTAGAGAAAAGGAGGCTGAGGGGAGACCTTATTGCTCTCAGCAACTACCTGAAAGGAGGGTGTTGAGAGGCAGGGGTCGGTAACTTCTCCCAAGTCATGGGATATAGGACAAAGGAAGTGTCCTCAAGTTGCAGCAGGAGAGGCTCAAATTGGATATTATGAAAATTTTTTACACTGAAAGTGTTATTAAGCATTGGAATGGGCTGTCCAGGGAAGCTGTTGAGACACCGTCCCTGGAGGTATTTAAAAGATGGGTTGACAGTGCTCAGTGATGTGGTTTAGTGATGAGTTGTTTTTTTATCAGAGTTGGGTTGATGTTTGGACTAGATGATTTTAAAGGTTGCTTCCAACCTAGACAATTCTATGATTTTATGATTCTAACCCAACACACTTCATTCCATTAGGGGGAAACAGAACATATAAAAAGGATGTCTACCTTTTTTCAGTGGCTGTGACCTGTTACCCAAAGAAAAAAATTGATCTAAAAAACATCTCGGAAGTCTAACTAATCACAAACCTTTTATTAGTAGTAAGAAAACTGAGTAATATTCTGGCATAACTTTTGAAGTCTTTCTATCAAGGAAGGAGCTTGAAAAATGTGTGAAAGAATCTAAGAAATACTGAAAAATTTGTGAAACATGCTTGGGTTTCATACATGCAACACACTTTGGTAATAAAAGAGGTTCAGATAAGACCACACATGATTATGTGAGGTTGATTAAATTACTTAATTTAACTTTTAGTCATCCAAACAATTTGTAAAACCCGAGGAAATTATAGTTTTCGCTGTCTAACATTTTTATCTACCTTTTATATTCAATTACCTATCCCATTACTGTCTTGCACTTTAGCCCTCTCTCTCTCTTCTGCTTTTGATACTATCATCATGTTCCTTGATTATTTTACCTGGGATCTGAAATCCAACAGTTAATTTTGTTGATATTTTCATAAGTTTTAGTGTTCTCAAAAAGAGATTTTGGTTATGCTTTTTGGTAAAAACGCTTCTCACAGACTTATAGCAATCCTGTGAATCAGAAGCAGCTATCATTGTAATGTTTTCAATGTAGTTGTTTTAATGGAGTTTTCTACATTCTAATTACATTTTTATTATTGCATAATTTGGTGACTAAGAAATCAAGAAAAGTTGGGTGCAGTTTGACAGGATATAACAGAATATTTAGATAACTCTAATGCACAAATTTTTTAGAATAGTATGCAGAAACAGCAAATGAGATTTAGGCCTCAGCAAATACTAGGTGAGGGCATTCTTGATCTTAATACTTTGGAAGTTCTATAAGGCTAATATGGTTTAACTGAATGTTTGATCTGCCAAAACTCTCTTACATGAGTACAGAAGCATTTTTTTCTTTTTAGTTTTTTTATATAAAGAATTGTTCTCATTAGTTCAAATACTGAAATTAATCATTGTAATTTAAGATATCTAGAAACAACTTTGCATTCAGAGTTTTAAATGAAAGTTAAATGGTAGAACTAACACAACTATGCCATCGTGAAACTGCCACAGCTGGAATATCTTCTATAGGAGGAATATGCCGCAATTTCATCCAGCTACTGTAAAACCATGTAGAGGTTGAACCCATTTCAAGGTTACAGACAAATCTATGTGTAGAAGTAGACTGCAAAATAATTTAACCAAAATTGGCTTGCCCTAAATTCTGTAATGCTGCTTCAAGACAGCTACCAGTCCTGAGTCAGTTGTCCTTATAGTCACTGTATGATATACCTATGTGCATGTGATAACTCTACTTTAGACTACATACTCTTAAGGAGTTGCAAAGTTTGCCACTGAGTGGATCTGTTTGAATATAAACTTAATAGACTCTTAGCTCAACAGTTGCAAGCATGTTAGGCAGCTATTGATTTCCTATGCTTTCAAAATGCTTACAGTGATCTTTATGTACTTAAGCTTTTACATGCCAAAACCTGCATACAGTAAAGAGGTTCCATTTACATACAATTCTAAGGCCTTTTTTACACCCATTTCTGCCCTTCTAGTTCCTTCTCAAGAGCCCCTCAATTTTGATCTCTTCTCATAAATTCTAGTGCAGGCAGACATGCCCATCTACTTCTGAAATTCTGTGTTAGATGAAGCAGTATCTGGTTCCTTCCTAAATGTGAGGAAAATACAGATTCATTTCAGATAATGTTGTATTTTCAAGTAAGTGACTTTTAGATAACCCAATTTATGTTCTAATTATTTGCCAATGGACTCTTTCATGTTTTATCTTCTGTCATTCAAAAATCTTGGCTTATTCTTCTTTTTATGCTGTTGAGCACTTGTTTATGGGAAATGAAATTAGACATATATTTTCCTTATAGAGAAATGCTTACCTCTCCTGATTTGAATAACACAGGACGACTAATTTATTTTTTAAAGCTTGGCAAAACTGCATTTTTAGAAAACTTTAGTGTCTGATCTTGTGAAAAACTTTACTTCATAGCTAGTTATCCTGTGTGGGTTTAAGGGTCTGAATGTTTTCAAATTTAGCCAAGCACAGGGTTGAGGAGGAGCAAAACCTGGGCAATTGACCCAAGCTGGCCAAAAGGATTATTTCATACCATGAACATCACATTCAATATAAATTAGAAATTTTGATGTGAAGTTCTCTGCCCTTTAATGGTAGCAATCCAGAGAATTCTTGCCCTAGAGTTGGAACTCTGAGGCCTCCCCTTTGTCCTGAAGTCATTGTGCATGCAGTGTCCACTGCTTGGAGTGCAGAGCTTCCTATTGCTATAATTAAATTAGTATAATCCTTGTGTATTTTATATTGGTAGCAGGATCAATATTGTTTCTTTAGGATTATTAATGTTTATTATTTAGACTTATTATATTAAATCTGTTTATATTTCAACCTTCTTGTTTCTTTATTTTTTCCTGATTCCCCTTCCTGGGTGAGAAGGACTCACCAGGTGATAAAATAATATTCTAAATGGCAATAAATTGTTAAGTATTTCTCAAACCATAATGTTCCCCCACCATTTTTTTCGTTCTACTACATTTTAAATAATTGCATCTCACCTACTGAATATGGGGGTAGATACAGACTCAACACTTTGATCTTAAAAATACTGGGCTAATGAACTCTTATTAAAGTAAGAACCATTGAATTTTATCCCTTAGAATAGAAGTTTGGAAATGCATTTTATAAGATAATATAAATTGTTCATTGAAAACACAGTGACAAAAAATTATCGTTCTTAAAAAGAATATGTAATAAGGAACCATAGTGTTATCTGACTAGATGTTTAAGAATACAGCATGCAACTGTGAGAGTGACTCAATTATTTCAATACTAACTGCAAGAAAGAGCAAGAGTGCTGTCCTTAGATGAATGCTCCTTTTAAATTATAACTTCCAAGTGGACGACGTTTCCACATCTGCAGACTTTTCCAAATCCAATGAAACATCAAAGCGAGTCTACTGTTCAACTGACAACTCGGCTACGGTATGCTGTTCTCTAGTCTCTATAGGAGCTGCGTCAAGACTAAATCTCTATACCTTTCCTGGGTGTTTATATTAATACATTGGATATATTGCAGGAATTTCACAAGGCATCAAGTCACTGTATCTGTACAATTCTCATCTTTAGGCAAACTTACTGCACTCAATTACTACAGGTAATTCTTAGTCATTACTAAGGTTAGTTGAAAATCCTAAGAATGAATGTAGAAACTTCTACAAAAGCATAACACCAACATTACCTTCTGCTGCAGGTATTGAATAAGACTATTTTTACCATTCTCCCTGTGCAAGAGAAAAAGTGAAAGCACTGACAGATAAATTATAAGAAATGTGTGATGCTATCAACATACAATGTGAAAGTCTAATCCACAGATGAGGTCAATGTAGCGTGGAAAGGTTCTGAACTCTGCCTATAAGTCAAATGTTCTTAGAAATATTATTGATTCAAGTATCTTTTCTCACTTATGTGTGGGAAATGCCAGTTACAACTTTGCATAATTGAAATACAATGGCAAAAAAGATTTTTCAGGGACTCTGTTCGGCTTCCTTCCTAAAATTACAACCCTGCAACTTTAAAGTTGCCCTACTGCAACTTTTGAAACTGCCAACATTTGAACGGACATTCTGGCATGCACTAATTGCATGCTCTTCTTCTATTTTTGCATGTGACAAGATACTTTTACACAAAGGAATGGCTTGCCCAAAACAGGAGATGTTAAAATATAACATTTAGTATAATTAAATATACAGCCCACCCTCCAATTTAATCTAACCCAAAAGACAAAAGGGTTGTATATGAGACAAAGTCCAGTGAACATTATTTGGGTTGGAATGTAAATTGATTAAAATGGATGCATTAGATGCTTGAAAATATAAGAATATAATTAGCTAAAACGACTAGCACATCTTATTGGATTATTTGATTTGAAATTGACAACAGGAAGAAAGCTATCTTAGCTTTACCATGCCTTTTTACACAACATTTCTAGATCCATTAAGTCTTGATTTCTGAATTTAAGAGATGTTTCAGAACAAATTGCATGTGAGAACATTGAGACAAATAAAACCAGAGGCTAGTTCTCCCATATTTATTTTCCTTTTTCTCTCTCTCTCCTTTATTTTTTCTCTTTACCTTCTAGAAAACTGTGAGAGATTTATGAGTAAATTTTTATATTCACTGTGGTCAGTCTTTGTGTCCCATTTAAGCAGAATACAAAGGTAAAATATATAATTGGTTTTGGTTTATTATCTTTTTTTCTGCCAAAGACCAAGAACCTTAAACTTAGACTAAAGTAAAATTGTTTGTATGGAAATAACAAAGTCATTTCATAACCAGAAGAGGTCACTTTATTGAAGGTATCATAGTGATATTGCAAAGTCAAATTTTAAAAAAAAAAAATGTATTTACCACGTCAAAACNTATATATAAACTTTGTATAAGTATAAAAAGGTTTAATGGACATCAATAGAATTTTGGATAACAAGAATCCAGGGCACTCTTTTGTGGGTCAGTGATGTATCAAGAGTTATATTTAAAATCCTTTATTAAGTAATTTGTTGTGTTCTCCTGAGATATATATCTTTTAAAAAATTAATAAATTCAACAGCATAAAGCTGGAGACACTACAAGGATAGTTGCATTCTCTTGCCTAATGTAATCGTCTTTGAAATTAAAACATACATACGTTTTACAGCATAATGAACAATCTTATATCCACCAGATATTATAACTTTCAGTTCACAACATTTTCATGCAGAAACCAAAATGCTACTTCTTTTTAAAGTCTTATTCAGATATCGAATGCATACAAAATATAATAAGACCATTGAATTTTCTGGGTAGCACTTTAAGGGTCATCAGTTACAGGCTTTTAAATAATGACTATGCAAATTTGTATAATAAGTGCTATTTACTAGTACTATAGTAGTATTACTATAGTACTACTATAATATCTATACATAACTGCACATTTAGCAGCAGTTGAAAGCACAATGATATTAAATCTAACCTAGAACTTTTTAGCATTTCTCTTGGCACATTTCTCGTATGGAATTACTCATTCTAAATTGCTATACCTACAAAGGTAACAATGAGAGCGCTTCTAGTCCTGGCTGANTTTGAATCTTTCCTCATAATAGATATGCTCCAATCCCTTAATCATTTTTGTTGCCCTGTGCTGGACTCTCTCCAGTAGTTCCTTGTCTCTTTTGAACTGGGGAGCCCAGAACTGGAGGCAGTATTGCAGTTGTGGCCTCACCAGTGCAGAGTAGAGGGGGAGAATGACCTCCCTTGACCTACTGGCCACACTCTTACATATGCAGCCCGGGATTTCATTGGCCCTCTTGGTCACAAGCGCACACTGCTGGCTCATGGAAAGTTTACCATCTCCTATGACCCCTAGATCCTTCTCCTCAGAAGCGCTTTCCAGCAGGTCATGTAACAGCAAAGGCTTTAGATCTCAGTTGTAGCTAGATGAATTACAGAATATCTGAAATTGTTTAATAAATGATAGCTGTTAATGCATATGAAAGTTTGGTCTAGTCTGGACAGTCATCAATGAAACAAGGTTAATACAATGGTTTTGACAATTTTCTGGCCGTAGTCTTACCCACATATGAATAACTTATAAATAAAACTTTAAATGCGTTATGCACTTAACAGAAATACTTAAACATAGAACAACATATAGTTATCATGTGTATATTTTTCTATCATAAGTGACATGACTGTCTCCTTGTAAGAAGAAATTATCTTGAAAAATGTATAAGCCTTGACATATCACAGTGTTTGCAGGTTTACATTAGCTTTCACTTTCAAAAATGAAGCACATTAAATTTTAGAGGTAGACTAGCTTCTCTTGGGATCTAGTGATAACATAGCTGTTTTTCACTATTTCTATGGGTTTAAGCACTTGTGAGTCTCAGCTGGCAGCACTCCAGCTTCCTAGGGAAAATAGTTCAAGATAATTGCAATTTAACATGATTTCCTTTTCTGTTACTGTTAGACAGATTGATCACTCCATTTGTCTTGTAGTTCTGGCCCTTTCCCCCTAGTTTTCCAATAATTCTCCTCTACTGAGGCAAGACTGCAATACACAGGGAGGTTTTTAGGCAACACAATTCATCCTAAAATTACATGAGAAGATTGTATGGAGGGAACGTGACAACCTTTAGTCAATTATCCCAATTATAGTCTTTGACTTGTAGATGGGCTGTTGTTTTTGTTTTGTTTTTTTATGGAAAAACTGATATATAGCATAAAGCTGGACAAATAAGCTTGTCAGTTAACACCAGATACAGCTCATATTTGGTCCATAAAAGGAATTTATTTGATATCAGATGTGCATAGAACATTGCAACTTGTAAAGAAAGGCCTCCTAGCTACAAAAGTAATACTTTGTTTGCAAACCTGGCATGATTATTAGTTCTGTTGAAAAATTATGTCTACCCAGATTATGCAGGGAATGAAGAAGCATCATCTTTTGGCATAAGTAGTCTTTCTCCTGCTGGAAAAAATGATTTCTTATAATAAATTACTTCATTTTGAATCTCTCAAAATGGGAATTTGATCTAGATAATAACCACATCTGGTTAATGTTTATTTAACAATAAGAACTGGAGATAACAGTATTTAACATACATTGAGAAAATTGGCAGAAAGGACCCTTCAACTCCTTCTTTATGTCCTAGTATTTTTTTACCACCTGATCCCTTATCCTAGCAACTAGGACTGGCCTCAGAGCCCAGCTTTCAGTTTATGGGGAGCTCTTTCTCCTTGTGCACAGACCAAGTCTTGGGCAAACCTGACAATACCAACATAAGGGAGTTCAGAGCTGTCAGAATTAACTCAGCCAAGACTTGCTGAGGCATTAGACTCCCAGAGAGCTTGAGGTATGGTGCCTCATGCCTTGGCACAGCACCTGCCCACTTCTCCCATGCGTTACCCAGTCCCACATTTCTACTGCCATCCTAGTTGTGGCCTTGCTCCAACTTTTTCCCTTTCCCCTTCTGTGGTCCCTGTGGTTTGGTAGGATAATCACTACACACTCATAGCTTTAAAATAGTTTGTACCACCAGAACTCATGCTGGTTTAGCTCGATCTTCATCCCCAAATCACATGAAAAATAAGCTCCCTAATGGCCATCAACATGGACCTATTTCTGGGGCAAATATGCCCTATCAAAATCTGTACGATCTTGAGTATACCATCTTTCCTTTTCTGAATTCATACACAAAATATGTTTTCATTTCCTCATGGTTAAGATTCAACAGCTAGATCTTAAAAAGTACCAGATTTTCAGCTGATCTCTGTTTTTCAGCCTTTCCTGCTTTCCTGCATCTAGAAGATGTGGATCACATTCTAAAGTACACCTCTCTTCCTATCCCATCTGCCACATGGCAAACCTATGCCTTATCTCAAGTTACTCAAATACTCAACATAAAGTGGCAACAACAAAATTTTTTTTAAGTCTATATACCAAGGTTAAAATCAAGAACTCCCATTTATTCCAAGGCAAATAAAATGCTTCTACATATTTATTCTGTATGCTATTGTCCATATTTGTGATATTTTCTGAGTTGAGTGCATTATGATCAGTCTGTCAAAGTTGCAAAAAGACATAAAGCTACAGAAGAATATGAGCATATTACTATTTTGTGGTCTTATTACAGTCAAGCCTAAAAATGGAAATGTTTCATGTAATTTCTCTTTATACACCATATGTTATGATTCTGAAGTGCTAATAAATAATCAATCTTCTGCATTCAGCTGGTATGAGTGGGATTTTTTCCTCTAGATTTACATTTTACTTTTGTCTGCACATCATAATTCCTAGATAGTATTGCACAGAGGTTTTTCCCAGATTAATTGTATCCCTTTAATTGTGTCCCTGAGTGCTTCCTGCTGTCTGTGGTATCCCAGATTCCTTGTTCATTACAACAAGCTGCCCACATTTTTTCCTATACGAAATATGATATGTATGCTGCTAACGAGTCCTCCGTGTTCAGATATTCTTCACAGATTTTTTGACTACAAAATATTAAATGGGAAATACTCTGTATATGTTCTAAAAAGTGTTTAAAATTGATTAAATTGGTATAAGTTTTATAAGTACCTTGCCAACTTTTCCTTCCTAGGATGAACAATAATTGCTTATTTTAGTAGTGTCAGCTCTATGTGGCTTTCAGTGCAAGCCTGAAAAAAATTATGACCTCAATTAATATCTACTGTACTACTACACGCTTGCAAGCAGGTAGAAGTAGATACTTCATTATAAAAATGGCTACCGAACAAGTTTGCTTGATGTCCAACCTCCTTACCCAAAAATCTTAGTATTCTTCTGATACATTCTATGGGACCTGGAATACATTTTCTTCTTCTGTTTTTCCTCAGTACAGGAACACATGGCTTATTGACATGTCTTAAGATTTCAGGTGTTTCTTTTTTTTTTTTTCTTTCCCCGTCTACATCTATCAGCTGACTCATCTTGTTTTCTGCTTCTTAATTTTCTCTATAATGTTGATATTTTATCTACTCTCAATGAATAAAACAGAAGAGGAAATAAATACAGAATTATGAAAAATAATAGAGCAAAATGCTTTTGCATGTACTAATTCAAAGCAAATACAATCTTGCTACTGCCACCAGCAGAGTGATTCAAGGTTGCACTTTCCTTCTTTTTCAGATGTCGTTGGAAATCCTCATTAGTCACTATGTTCTCTATATTTTATTTTTGCTGAAGATGGGATTATTCTTATTTGGTATAAGCATTTTTTCCCAGTCTCAGGCTGAATAGCTGGGCAATAGACGAATAATTTCTGTGGATATAACATTCTATGTATGAATGGATGCATACGAGTTACCTCCCACTCTGCTTGCAATCTGCACATTTCTGTGGCATCACTGTGTTCTGAAGAATACTTATTATGCATTTTAACATCAATAAATTAATACAGAAAGGCCTCGTGTTTTATCTACCAGATGTTCTGTTGACTAAAGTAACCAAGGCAGACCCACTTTGTGTAACCTGGTAGGTCCTAGGTTCTTGCCTTCATCTTATTTTCACCTGACAGAAATTACCTGCTTGCTGCAAATCTGCCTCTTCTTTGAGAATCGTAATTTTTAAAAGGCTACATCTTTTTCTGTTACAGCATCTTTACATCTTAGGTTTCCTTCCTTGACAAGAATATCTATCATTTGGAAGCAGTGGACAGGTCCATTCATTGCCTCTTAAGTAAGGTGGATGTACAACTCCATGTCTCCACTCTCTGTAGTCCAAAGATGCATTTCCCATAATGCACTAACTCATCTCCCAGGCTTTAAACATTTAAATGATCTTGTAATTTCAGAATTCAAATGGAAAAGTCGACCAGTTCCAGGTACTGCTCCTAGGGAGTTGTAGTCAACTTTAAATCTGTCACAATGATCTTAAGAGAAACTTGATTAAGACAGGCTGTGAAAAACATCTAATCAGGTAAAGTAGAAGAGCAAATCGGTTTCTATTTTGAACGTTCTGACAGGATAACAGAGTAAGATGATATACTAAAGAGCCTAAAATCCTTTTAGTTTTCATTACATCAGACACTTGTTACAGTTTTAATGGTAACAAACCATCATTCTGTTGAGTTTTCACAGAACTGAGTGGAATGTGAAAAAAGACTTCCTTAGAAAGCAGACTGACATTATGACTATTTGCAAAAGAAAAAGTTTGTTGATCCCAAAAGTATTGTGTCAAGACATACATTAAAAATAACAATAAATTTATCCTACTATTTAAAAGTAAAAGTATAATGTATTATCTCCAATTTGATATACAGAAATATAGATTTGATTGATTTTTATAGCTTTTGAAGCAATAGCACTTTCAGGAATGTGTCTTGATTTTCCACATTGCCTTTTAATATTTTGTGATATATAACTAAACTTACAAAAAGCTCTGAAAAGTAAAAAAAAATCCTGTAAAAATTTGGTGATACAATATAATATAAAAACCTGGAATTGCTAACGAACACCACATCTTTACGTCATTTTAGGCAAAGCTAATGTGAGGTAATATCACGTTTTACATTTAAGGTACTTGATACTGTCATAGCTTCTAACCTAGCAGTGATATGCAGAGCTGAAAGAATACGGAAGTGTCAATGTATGGCTGGTGCACTGTTGTTTCAATTTTTCCAACCGAGAATAAGAATCCTTCATCATGGCTGAAAGCCTGAATCACAGCAATTCATTTGTGAAAGGTACTGTTTCTGTTAGGTGATCACTTTTACAAAGAATTAAAAACCAGTTTCAGCCCAAGAGAAGAGCTTACGTTGATTTGGGTGACAAGCAGGGATGATAGGAATGATGAAGTGTCAGTAATTAAGGGGAGAAAGGGAATACATTATTAAAGTTTACTGAATAAATTCTTAGGATACGTCTATGAAATCAATTAGGTTTCAGAAGTAGCTACCTGTTACCATTTAGCATGTTCATCAACACTTGCCAAACATCAAGTTTGACCATGGGATGACCATTATATCACCTTGCCCAAGCAGAATATTAACAAATAAAACTCAACCCATCGCCTGCTCCTCAGCTTAAACCCCCTGTAATCATCTTTTTAAGGACTCTTTATTTAAACTGTTTCCAGTACCTCCCACAGTCAGTTACCTACAATCAGATTCAGGCAAGATAAAAGAGCTGATCATATGAAAGTAGCTAGTGTGTATTAAAAAATTCATTTAAAAAAAAAAAAAAAAAAGCTTGGTTTAAGCTCCAAACAGTGATTTAAATTCAACTGTTTGTCTTTACCTGAAATAGTCATACAGCTAAAGGTAAGACATTGAGGGAAATTTAGACTGTGTGATACTGCTCATCTTCAGATGAGTCCCAAGTCTGGGACAAGCTTGGTAAGGAAGGTGAACCAGTAATTTCAGATGGTCTAATTAGCCAAGACAAGGGGAAGTGATAACATAACATGGTCTTTGAAGGGCGGATATAATCAAAAGGAAAAGTAACTATGGATGTTGGAAAGGTAAAGAAACACTGAAGCAAGGATCAGAGAGGAAAAGATGGGAAACATAATAAAAATTATTGGAATTTTATCAGTGGATCCTTGCCTGAATGCGTTATTTTTATCTTCCACTATCAATAACTTTATCTCAGCTACAGCTTTCTGTTTTTTCCACCACATTAAATCTTCAGAAGTTAATGGGGTTACAAAAGTAAAGATTGTATATTGATAATACGATAAAATTTTCTGGATATTGGGATTGTTTGCCTTTCCTAAGTTTCAAAACTGAAATATTTGTCTCTATTTTCTCTTTACATATGTGGACAATTTGCCAGTGAATATAAAACAGAAATAAGTAAGTGCCTCTAAAGACAAAAGCAGATGTAAAAATGTCTAAGAACAATTATGTAAAATACAAATAGTCCCAGTTTTGATGGGTTAAAATAACATATATGCTGACAAAGTATTTATATTTCACATACCTCCAAACTAATAAATTTCTAAACAAATCAACCTTCTGTTGAATGTGTGATGATTTCCACTTAAAAGAATCAAATATGGTTGCCACAAGAGGGATTTGAAAAAATGAACAAAGTTAGTCAATAACAGTATACTCCATGAATAAGTCAGTGGCTTTCTCAAAGACAAAATAACTTATCTGTTCACAAGAGAAACTATTAATAAATCTAACACTCACTTATCAATCCAAGCTACAAGAATTTGCTCTTAAATCCAGTTCAGGCTTTTATTTTTTTCAGTTTCTGAAAATATGAAATAATTATTATTTTCTTTACTCTGTGTGTTTGTAATTTCTCTTTCAAATAATTATTTATTCTTCATGTATTCCTCTTTTCCTGGTGTAGCTTTAAGTTCTGTACTCTTAAAATTTACCTGCATTCTTTAAACTTTTGTTCTTTAGTTACTGTTTTTTTTCCACTGTAAAGATCTGTTGTTCTTCAATAAAAATACCAGTGTTTTACCATTGCTTTTGGGATTACCAAAAAAACCTCAATAAATTGCTAGGAGTGGGAGTGCTGCACTTTTCTACCCAGGAGAAAAATATAATAGAACAAACAATCCTTTAGTAAAGGTCTTAGACTGAATGTTTTGTCCTCTGTTGAAATTATGTGAATAGGGAAAGAGGGGCACAGTATTAAACCTGACCATAAATAACTGTTCAAAAAAGTTCAAAACAGTGTGTAAAGAACTCAGACCAGCACCCTGATGGGAAGAACTGTAGATTAAGAATGAATAATGAAGCCCAGACAGTCATGCCATCACAGAAGGCTATCAGATTGGTCAAGCATGATTTCTCTTTGGTGAACAGATGCTGACCACTCATGCTAACCTTTTCCTCCACATGCTTAGAAATACCGTCCTAATGAGCTGTTTCTTTACCTTTTCAGGCATGGGTCTTCCTTCTTGCCCTGTTTGAAGACTGGAGTGACACTGGGTTTTCTCCAGTCCTCTCCTGACCTCCACGACCTTTCAAAGATGCTTCACAGTAACATCTGCCAGCTCCCTCAGCACTGGTGGTTGCATCTTATTGAGGAGTTAGGTTTGCTTGAATGATCGCCAACCTGGTTGTCCGTGACCAAGGAAAAGCATTCCTTTTTTCAGACTTTTTCTCTTACCTCCAGAGCCCTGGGAGACAGCCTTAGCAGCAAAGACTGAGACAAATGAGGCTTTTGGCAACTCCACCCTCTTTGTATCCTCCAACACCAGGGCACTTGCCTCATTCAGCAGCGGACCTTCATTTTCCCTAGNTTACCTTTTCAGGCATGGGTCTTCCTTCTTGCCCTGTTTGAAGACTGGAGTGACACTGGGTTTTCTCCAGTCCTCTCCTGACCTCCACGACCTTTCAAAGATGCTTCACAGTAACATCTGCCAGCTCCCTCAGCACTGGTGGTTGCATCTTATTGAGGAGTTAGGTTTGCTTGAATGATCGCCAACCTGGTTGTCCTTGACCAAGGAAAAGCATTCCTTTTTTCAGACTTTTTCTCTTACCTCCAGAGCCCTGGGAGACAGCCTTAGCAGCAAAGACTGAGACAAATGAGGCTTTTGGCAACTCCACCCTCTTTGTATCCTCCAACACCAGGGCACTTGCCTCATTCAGCAGCGGACCTTCATTTTCCCTAGTCTTGCTTTGGCTACTGATGCACTTGAAGAAGCCCTCGTTGTTGTCCTTGACATCCCTAGCCAGACTTAACTCCAAGTAGGCCTTAGCATTCCTCATTGCATCTCTGCATACTCTGACAATGTTCCTATATTTGTCCAAAGTGTTGAGTCCCTTTTTCCACATTCCGTAAAGTTTCTTCTTCCATTTGAGTTTTTCCAGAAGATCATTCACACATGCCTCCTGACTCTTTTGTTTGATTTCTTGATCATCGAGGTGCACCAATCTTGAGCTCAGAGGAAGTGCTGCTTGAATATTAGCCAGCCCTCTTGCATCCATTACCTTTTAGAGCATTCCCTACCTTTTAGAATCCATGGGGTTCTTCCAAGTAGGTCTTTGAAGAGACCAAAGTCAGCCCTTCTGAAGGCCACATTTGTAATTCCACTTATTGCCCTGCTTCTTCCATTCAGAACCCTCAACTCCACCATCTCGGGTCACTGCAACCAAGGCTAGTCCCAACCTTGATTACCCCAGACAGGCTACAAACCCCCTAGGCTTTTGACACTGGCTCCCATAACATCCTCATAGATAAGCTTAGCAATTGTGGGTTAGGTGAATGGACAGTGAGGTGGGTTAAAAACTGGCTGAGTGCAGAGCCCAGAGATTTGTGATCAGTAGCACAGTGTCTAGTTGGAGGCTTGTGTTGGAATCAATGATCTCAGAGGTCCTTTCCAACCATGAAGATTCTGTGATTCTGTGATACTGTCATTCCATGATCCTGTCACTCTGTAGCTAGCAGTGAACCCCAGTGTTCAGTGGTCCAGTCTTGTTCAACTTATTCATGGGGAGATGGGGGAATAGAGTGTACCCTCAGCAAGTTTGCTGATGATACAAAACTGGGAGTGGCTGACACAACAGAAGGCTGTGCTGCCATTCAGTGAGACCTGGGCAGGCTATAGAGCTGGGCAGAAAGGAACTAATGAAGTTCAGTAGAGTTCTGCACCTGGGGAGGAATAAGCCCATACACGAGTACACATTAGGGGTTGACCTGTTGGAGAGCAGCTCTGCAGAGAGAGACCAGAGAGTCCCAGAGGACGACAAATCATGAACCAGTGATGTGCCCTTGTCATCAAGAAGGCCAATGGCTTCCTGGGGTGCATCAGGAAAAGTGTGACCAGCAGGTCAAGGGAGGTCATCCTGCCACTTTTTCTGCCCTGGTGAGGATGCATCTGGTGTACTGTGTCCAGTTCTGGGCTCCCCAGTTCAAGAAAGACAAGGAACTGATGAAAAGTACAGTGGGGGCCTACAAAGATGATCAAGGGTCTGGAACATCTCTTTTGTAGGGAAAGGCTAAGAGAGCTTAGCCTGGAGAAAACTGAGAGTGAATTTCATCAATGCTTATAAATATCTAAAAGGTGGGTGTCAGGAAGATGGAGCTAGTCTTTTTTCAGTTGATCTCACCAACAAGACAATGGACAATGGCCACAACCTGGAACACAGGAAATTCCAGCTGCACATGAGGAAAAGCTTCTTTGAGGGTAACAGGGCCCTGGAACAGGCTGCCCAGTGAGGTTGTGGAATCTCCTTCTCTGGAGGTATTCAAAACCCTCCTGGACATGTTCCTGTACAACCTGCTCTAGGTGAACATGCTTTGGCAGGGAAGTTGGACCAGATGATCTTTAGAGGTCCCTTCCAACCCCGTCCATTCTGTGATTATTTTTTAAATTTCTAGTTCATATCAAATAGAAGGGAAGTGTTTTCCCTGGAATGAATTTACCTTTCTAAGATTTGTTGTGGGCACCAGTTCATTTAGTCCTTTGGTCGACTCCCAGTCTTCTTTCACAATTTGCTTCCAAAGTTACAAAAAAGATAGGCATTTCACTTATTGTTTTTAAGTTGTAACATAAGGAAACCTAGGGAGAAAACCAGAAGATGCTAGGAACAACATATAAGGATGATCTCATAATACTATAATATTGTTTGCTCACCAAACAACAAACAAACAAAAAACCCAAAAAATCAAATTACAGCTAGAGTTTAAAGGGAGTTAAAATACTCTGATTTATTGTACCATGTTGCAGCTATTTATAGAACAATGAAAATGAACAGAATCTCTAACAAGTTTCTAATACTATGATCTCACCGCTACCTTTGATAAAGATATTGAATCTTAAGTAAATGTTAGTACCAGTTTTTATTTATTCATGGATAGAGAAGTTTAGAGTATAAGTCTTGACATGAATACTGAAATCAAAATGATTTCAAAGGAACAAAAACATGAGTGAAATGTATTTTTAAAGTACCATTACCTGATTTGCTATTTTATCTAGACCTATTACTTCTTTTATTTTCTTCTTTTAGATATAAGAATATTTTAGGTTTTTCTTTATTTATCTTCAAAAGAGTGTATTTTGAGCAGAAAGATATAATAAGCCTCGTAGCACTTGTGCAAGTTAAATCACATAATTTTAATTTTAATTTCATGTGTTGTCTGATCTATGAAGGCAAAGAATAACAAAGGTGGACCAAAGGCAACCAAATGAAATGTCTCATGTAGTCCTGCAGCAACTGACAGCAAAAGTTCTCAATTAGTTTTAAGTGCCATTACAGTGAAAAGCAAGAGGACACACTGGGACACAGACATAAATAGTACTTTGAGCAAGAAAAAAGAGCTAGCAGTAAACCCTGTATTTAGGCTGCTAACAGCTGTTAAAAATGATAAAGCTAATATTCTCCATAGAAATAAGTATTGTAATTCTCTTCACTGGGGGGAATATTAAGTTTTGTTTACCTGGTCTTCAAGCTGTATATCTGGGAGACATATTCAGGTTAAACCAGTACATTTTCAGCAATTTCACAAGAAAATAAATTTCTAACATGGTTTCCATTTGTCAATTTGCAATGCTAAGAATCCAATATATCTCTTTCTATTCCAGCACTGCAGTAGCTGGCAGTTATTGCAATGGGAATGCAAGATATGTATCACAACATTGTTGTCAGTGACCGCAGCTGATTACCAAAGTAATATTGTTTATGGGAGACATAGCTATAAGATACATAAAATAGGTCAGGTATCAAGCCTGCGACCACATTTGGTGTTGGGACAGATTAAGTGGTCAACATGGATTTACCAAGGATACATCATGCTTGACCAATGNGAGTAGGAGAGATGGTTGGACTTGATGATCCCAAGCGTGCCTTCCAACCTGAATGATTCTATGATTCCGTGATTCTATGATTCTGTAATTGGATGGCTGGATGAGGGGAGAGCAGCAGATGGCATATACCTTGACTTCAGCAAGGTTTTTGACACTGTCTCCCATAGCATCCTCATTAGGAAACCAAGAAAGTGGGGGCTAGATGAGGGGGCAGTGAGGTGGATTGAGTCCTGTCTGTATGACAACTCAGAGGGTTGAAATTCATGGAGCAGGGTTAAGTTGGAGACCCATAACCAAAGGTGTCACCCAGGGGTCAATACTCAGCCCAGTCCTGTTCAACATATTCATCAATGACCTGGATGAGGGACCACAGTGTATCCTCAGCAAGTTCACTGGTGATATCAAACTGGGAGGGCTGGCGAACACTCCAAAGGGCTGTGCCACCATTCAGCATGACCTGGACAAGCTGGAGGGCTGGGCAGTGATTTTTTGAACTGAGTATCAGATTGAATACCAGCTGTTGAGGATATACACTGCACTGTGAGCTTCTTCCTTGGTATTTTTATGGTTAAATCCAGATTTTATCCATATTTAAATTCTATCTCAAACCCCAGAAATTCATACATGAGACATTTGATGGTTGCTAGGCTGAAGTACATGTTCTAACACATGCTCTCAAAACTGGAAATCCTCTAACACATGAGGACAAAAATGCAGTCAGGTCATTGAAAAAAATGGAAAGATTTTCAATAATTGGGACCAAAAGCACTTAGTATGGAAGATAATGTAGGCCTTTATCCAGTGTCTACTCTTATTTGGTAGACATATCACAGAATCACAGAATGATCATGGTTGGAAAGGACCTCTGAGGTTGAGTCCAACCATATACACACAAAAACCGCCCTACAGTCTCGGCCACTAGAGCATGCCCTGAAGAGCCACATCTACATGTATGTTGCAAGCAAATTGTTTCTAATAAATAGTTGTATTGTAGTACCCATAAAATTATTTAATGTTTTCTTTTCTTTCTGTTCTTTATAGTATAATTCGAATACTATTTAATTCTTTACAGTTAGTTATATAGGTAGTGAACCATAAGTTTTGATAACACAAACTAAAATCCTTTATGCTCATTGCCAAAAACTAGTGGAGAAGAGCACGTGAAGCATTCTGAAAACAGAAGTTAAAATGTCATGTAATTATACAAGGTCACTGAATAAATTACTGGTCTGGGAAAGCTTTACCGGTACATTTTTATCCATGACACTTTTTTGAAAGCAAAGTTGAACATTCTTAGCAGTAAGCCATAGGACTATGTTCCTTCAAAGAGTGGGTTGACTCTTTCGCCTGGTAGCTGATGAGTTTTCAGTGAGTTGTCATTAAATGCAAACAAAGAACATATATAGCTTGTAAACACACATAGACTTACTTATCTAAGGCTTATGTACAGTTTTGGATTCCCATGCTGTGTGGAATTTCCAAGTTTGATCAAACCTGTCTGTTCAGGTTCCAGTGGGCATAGGGATAATTCTCCCCAGGATCTAGCAGGGACATGGTATTCCATACCATGTAATGCCATGCCCAGCTTATAGCCTATATAGCTGGGAACTAGTCTGCTTCCAGGGCTGAGAAGTTGCAGCTTGGGGCTGGGGCGTGCAGGGGCCAGTACAGTTATTGTGTTTGAAAATTCCTTTTATTGTTTTTGTTTTCCTGTTCCATTTGCTATTCTCTGAAAGTGCCTTTGTCTCAACCCACGAGTTTTGCCTTTTTGTTGTTATTCTCCCCCACGGCTGTGGGGTGGACAAGAGAAACAGCTGTGTTGTTCTTTTTTGCCATTTGAGGCTAAACCATGACACTGTCATTGCCTGCTGACTCATCAGGGATGATGTTTCTTGACCTTTGTGCAACTAATGAGTGAGCCAAATGTATTTGCAGTGCTGGTAGCCCATATAAGGGAAATTTCTAGTTAATGAAAATGACACTAATTGGCACCCAGATGACACCTCAGCAAAAGGACCAAGGACTGACTGTACAGGGAAAATAGACTCATCATACACCAAAAGGCTTTTTTTCTTTTTTCTTTTTTTTTTTTTTTTAACATGATAATAATACTATAATTTTGTGAGACAACTTCTGTTGCCTCTGCGTATTTCTCTATAGTGTGGAAGAGTAGAAGAAATCCATCCAAGGTCAAATAGGCCTTCACATTTCACTTTTTAAAGAGTGATTCTGATATGGTGAAATATGTTTTATTGCCATAATTTGCATCTTATATGAAAGAGGGAGATGAACTATTACCATGCTTTGCTTCAGTTACACACCCAGCAAGTAATCAATTAGTAAGATAATAAGAAGGCAATGGAGTGGAATAAGGTGATGAGGGATATTCATCTATTTAATTTTTTAAGTTTTAAAGATATCCTATAGAAATTAAAATGTGTAAATGGGCAATGAAGCAGAAAAAGGGACATATAAAGTCTATTGGCTCAAAGTCAAATAATAAGAAAAACAGCTAATGCGTACCAAGACCATGGTATAATTTTCCTTTCAGGTCTTATGACAAGATCTGAGCAAACTTAAGTTTACCGGTGTCCAGTAATACAGAAAGCAGAAGATGTAAAGTAAATTAAAAATATATATCACTGTGATTACCTCCAATTCTTGGATTAAATTTAATACCTGTATTCTTATCAATGTTGGCTCATTCACGCTATAGGGAACTGATTACATTTCAGGAGATTGCAGGCATCCCAAAAGGGGCAGCATGTGTAAAGAAACAGGCAAAGTGGGGGTTTATTTTTGTTATCTGTAACTGTGTCGGGATCTTAGCCTGTACTTATGAGCAAGATCAGAGTCAAGACACTGTTCTTTGATAAAACATGCAATGAGAATGTTGGAAAGGTCACTGCTGGCATATCTGAGAAGACAAAAAACATCTGAATAGTAGCAAACTTAACTACTTGCCCTTTCAGATTAATTTGTTGCAGCTACGTTGTTTATCAGCTTTCTGAAACGATACGTTTAGTGGAAGCATAACAAAACCCAACTATTTATCTATTAGTGTCTTTTATAATAATAATGAGCTTATATATAAGTGTAATAATAAGCTGTGTTTGTCACTGTTTTAATATTTTTTTCAAATATTACTAGCACTACTACTAAATAGTAGGCAAGTAAACAAATGCAGCAAATTTGTATTTACATTTACATAACATTCCAGAATTTTTAAGACATTCCCTAACTCCATTATAAATGAAACTAAAGCCAGTAACTGCATATAGAGAAGAAATGCTTATCTTTTTAGAAAAGAATTAGTGTGAATGGAATCTAAAAGAGACTACCAGAATTCCACATGGATAAAATACTGATCCACTTTGCTTTGAATACATTTGAAACACAGAGTATGAGCGTAACAAAAATTTAAATTTTCATATGTTCTCCTAATTAATATTTTCTCTTTATCCTCTTATATTAAGTTTTTAATCCTTATAATATGTATCTTGTTAATTCTGTGTCTTCTGAATATTTTAACAAAAATGCTTTACATCGAATGTTTTGGAAAATCCAAATATATGACACAGTTACCGTTTTCAGTCAGGACTGTTAAACCATTTAAAAGACAGTATTTCTGACACATCTCTTCATCTTGTGTAAAAGTAGTTTAAGGAAAACACATTAAAAATAGGAACTTAAATCAATGTAGTGTCTGGATGGGGTAGAGTTAATTTTCTTTGTATTAGCCTATAAAGTGCTGTTTTGGAATAATGACTAAAACAATATTGATAACACACCGATATTTCAGCTATTTCTAAACAGTCTTTGCACAACACTGAATCCTTGATTTCTCACACTGTCTCACAATGAGTAGGCTGGGGTTGGGCAAAACATTGTGAGAGGGAGAACTGGGACAGCAGAACCAAAGGGATACTCCATATCATAACATCATGTTCAGCAATAAAGACTGCCTTTGCATCACTCACTTGTTTTGGGAGTATTTTATCTTTTTTATTCACTTGCTAAACTGTCTTTATCTCAAACCATGTGTTTTTCTCATGTTTGTTTTTCTAACTCTCTCCCCCATTCTGCCAGGAGAAGGTAGGAGTGACTGGGTGGGAACTTAGCTGCTGATCAGTGTCAACACAGCACAATTAGAATTACTGTAACTATCATAAGTAGTCAAGGATGACTCTGCTGTGGTGGTATATCTTAAATTCAGCATATGTTTGCATAATTTCATCAGCCTATGAACATAAAAAAAGGTCTCACCACCACTTGAAATATTGATGAAGATGAATATTGAACTATTTTCCTAATACACTTCAAACAGGTCTATGATATCACGCACTCTGATGCTCAGTTTTTGCTTATTTGGGGCTAGCAGTTTAAAGGAGTATATTAGCATCAGTTAAAGATGTCTTTGGAGAAGTTCTGATCACTTTGTATGGCAACTCTTCTTCCTTCAGTTCATGACAGAATAGCTGCTTGGGAACTGGCAACGTGTTCAGTGTCCCTGCTCAGACTACAGCAACTGGATCTTCACTTGCAGTGCATCACTACACTGGTTCTCCATTCTCAATATGCAGAAAGCCAGCAGGCTGCAAGAAGATACTCCTGGAAATTATGCTAAGGCACATGGAAAATAAGGAGGTGATCAGTACAGCAAATAAAGGGAAATCATGTCTGACAAATTTGGTGTCCTTCTACAACAGGGTCACAGCATTGGTGGATATTAATAGAAGAGTAACTGACACTATCTACCTGTACTTGTCCAAAGCATTTCACACTGTCCTGCATGACAAACTTGTCTCTAAATTGGACTTGAGAATAAAAGAAGTGAGATTGACAGCTCTAGAGGCTAAAGTACTGTATCCAGAGCGTTGATGTAACACAGTTAGAGGCTATGCAAGTTTTCTAACATTGTTGTATCCAATGTTGGCTCTGAACATGGAAGAGTTTTCATTCTAGTTTTGGTTTCTCTGTGCTGAGCATGCAAGGCGCTTTTTGCTGTTTCCTGTGCCACTGACAGTTGTGCATGGACTAGATTATCAAGGTCATTGATTCAATACTCATGTTGAAAGTACCCATTTTAATGTCTACAAATAATTTGGGCTTGAAGCCTTATCAGTAACTATTTTGTATAATTGGACTGTAACCCATCTCTCTGTACAAGTGAAGTACTTTATCAGCAAAAAAAATTGCTTATTATCAGTCACATTACTTAAATAGCTTGGAAATTGTATTTTCATTTGGATGATCATTACTTGTTTAATTTGCCACTGTTTCTGTAAGTTATAGGCATATCATTTCTACTTGACTTTATAAAACATGTTATGATGCATATGAATATAATAATCTAAAAACTGTGTTCTGCTTTGGTTTATAATTTTATTAGCTACTCACTGGTCACCAAGTACTAAAAAATCCATGAAGAAAATCTTGAGAAATAATGGAAACATTTCTATAAATCTAGATTTTGTCACTAGCTTAATTTTAACCTTCCAGTTAAACTAATTAAGACAATACAATAATGAAACAAGGTGAAAAAAGGCAAGTATTGCTCTTTTAAATATTTAATGAGAGAGACCATTTGAACTGCTTAAAGACATAATTAAGTCCTTACAGGCATCAGAAGACAATCATAGAGGGAAAAAAGGCTGAAAAGGATTTCAGTAAGTCATCTAATAAAACATTTGCGACTTTTACAGTGGGTTTACAATTTTGGTATTTTCTTTCTTTTGCGGTTATTTCTTTATGTTGAGATGTGTAAGAAAAGCATACAGTTAAACACACAAAGCTGGGACAATCTGTACAGCTGCATTTTTGAAGCAGTCTCTGCCACTGTTTTCTGGTAAAAGAAGTACAAGTCTCTGGTTCGGTGCTAGACAGTGGACAGAATACTGTCCCATAAAGTTTGTTGAGCTTGACAAAAGCAATGGACATTCCCTGTATGACTGAGCATCTGTCCATTCCAGCTTCCAGCTGCTCCACACACCTGTATTTCTTGTCCATCAGAGACTGTTCCCTGCACCCTTACGTCTTCACCTTGTATTTGTGTATTGAGTTTGCATGGCAAGGTTTTGGTAGCAGGAGGAGGGGATTATCTACAGTGTTGGCTTCTGTCAGAATTTGCTAGAAGTTTTCCCCATGTCTGATAGAGTCAGTGCCAGCTAGCTCCAAGACAGAGTCATCGTTGGCCAAAGCTGGGCCAGTCGGCAATGGCTGTAGTGCTTCTTGAATCTACTGGAATAAAGGGTTTTTCTGTCCCTTCAAACAATTCCTGGTGTTCAAGAGAATAGCATAAATTTCTCCTTGTGGGCTGGTGACAGTTCCATCTTGGAACGGGTTGTGATTGGCTTTATCAGACATGGGGTAAGCTAGCAGCTGCTGACAGAAGCCTCCCCTGTAGGCACCATCACCACCCCCATTGCCAAAACCTTGCTATACAAACACAGTATGCCCTTACTATATGTGTTTATTTTGACTGCGGTCTTGAAGGCCCTTACTAGCACCACTTCCCTCTAACCCTGATATGATACCCCACAGTCTGTTGCAGACGATCCTGATATTATTATCCCCCTCCCCCTCCTCCTTCACATCTAGTTTAAAGTCTTGCCAATCAGCCCCTCAATCTCTTGGGCAAGAAAGTTCTTAGCCCTTTGAGAGATGTGTCTGCCATTTGATGTTAACAAGCCCAGTGCTGTATAGGCGATGACACCAACCATGTGTTAATTGACTGGATCTGTCTGTCATCTTCCAGCATCATTGCCTGCAACTGGAAGGAGTGAGGAAAAAAAACCTGTGCCCTGTATAGCTTATTCAACTTCTATAATATTATTAATATTTTTACAGTTTTACTATCTTCTTAAGGAGCTTATGGGGACAGGAAAAAGGAGATATATATGACTGGTTTACAGGTGGGGAACATAAAAACTTACATCAAAGAATCCCATAAGTCAAATGTCCCATTCAAATGGAATAAATTCAGTTTTTCCTTTCCTTCCTTTATAAAGCTGTATCATTGCTGTTCATATTTGACTAGTAAGAAATACATTAGTTTGTTCAACAAGAACTAATCATTTCTAGCTGCTTAAGCCAAGGCATTTCAGAATAGTTAGCATTTGTATGGCTTACACTGACAATTAGCTATCATCATTATATTTCCGCTTTAATATTTTAAATAAATTTATGGAGAGAAAGAAAGTGTGTCTCTATTTTGGATTCATTCACTCACCGTGCCTAAAGACTGATAAAGGTGATATTCCATCAATTTTTAATTGGTTCAAAGACAAAGAGATTAGGAACATTCACTTTTAAGCAAAAGCTTAATTTCTGCTGTACGGATGCAGGAATATCAAACTGGGACAAGGAATTGACATTTTAGGACTGGGTGAACACGTCTTGAACCATCGTTTTTCTTCTTGTTTCTCAGTCAGTTTGGACTTTAGAGGAAAAAAGAAACAGTATTCACGTCTATATCATCTGAATGAAGAATAATTTAATCAAAAAGAAATGCATTTGAGACAAGATCACGTTTGAAAAAAATCGCCTCTTCTGTTTAATGAGATACAATAAAATCTAATTTTATAATCAACTGTCCACAAATCATTATTTTTCTCTAATAACTAAACATTATATAAAATGAATAACCATTTTTTAGTGGAAAGATAGAAGGGAAAGAAAATCTAAAACCATTTAAAATGGAAAATTATTCTGACATTCTGTTTTAAAACTGAGCTGTGAAATGCAATATCAATGATCACTACTGAAAACAAAATCAAGATGAAATAGAGGACTTCTATCAAGGTGGCCTTGCTGCACTTCAGGCCCTTAATAAAAGAACACAAAAAAACCCCAAGTTCTTTGCCTTCTTTTAGGAACAACTTTCCTAAGGTGCCATGCCTATAGAAGGTGGAAGTGAACAGTGGGATTGAGTGCACCCTCAGTGAGTTTGCCAAAACCACTAAGCTGCATGGAGCAGTCAACATCCTGGAGAGAAGGCATGCCATTAAACGGGCCTAGACAGGCTTTAAAGGTAGACCCAGGCATATCTCTTGAAGTTCAACAAGGTAAAGTGCAAGATTCTTGATGTGCATTGGGGCAATTCCAAGAACAAATACAGGCTGGGAGAAGACTAGATTGAGAGCAGCCCTGAAGAGAAGGACTTGTGGGTGTTAGAGTATGAGAAGCTCAGCAAGAGCTGGCAATGTGTGCCCACAACCCAGGAAGCCAATCACATCCTGGGCTGCATCAAAAGTGTATCCAGCAGGTCAAGGGAGGTGATTCTCCGCTCCACTCAGCTCTCATGAGAGCCCATCTGGAGTACTGTGTCCAGCCCTGGAGTCCCCAGCACAAGAAGGACAAGGAATAAGTCCAGAAGAGTCACGAGGATGATCAGAGGACTGAAACATCTCTCCTGTGAGAACAGGCTGGCAGAGTTGATGTTCATCCTGGAGAAGAAGAGGCTCCTGCAAGACTTTATAGTAGCTTTCCAGTACCTAAAGGCAGCCTACAGTAAAGATTGGGAGGGACTTTTTCAGGGAGTGTAGTGGTAGGATAAGGAGTAAAGGTTTTAAACTGAAAGAAGGTAGATTTAGATCAAATATTAGGAAGAAATTCTTTACTATGAGGGTGGTGAGGCACTGGAACAGGTTGCCCAGGGAAATTGTGGATGCCCTATCCCTCAAAGTGTTCAAGGTGAGGCTGGATGGAGTTTTGAGAAACCTGGTCTGGTGGAAAATGTCCCTGCCCATGGGAAGGGGGTTGGAACTCGATGATCTTTAAGGTCCCTTCTAACTCTAACTATTCTGTGTGTCTATAAGTCCTGAAATTAACATACAGGGTCCTTACATTTGTGATTTTATCAGGCAGTCATCGCTGCTATTCATTAAGTCGCTGTAACGACTAATTAGTAGTAACTAACTAGAGAGCTAAGTGTCCAAGAACATTTATGGATTCCATAAAATGGCTGAAAACATTGAAACATTGTCTGTCTTCATTGTCATGGAGCCAAAGAGTCTGAAATTTGAAGATTTATGAGGGTTTTCTTTGTACAAGAAAGACAGGGCTATATCAGCAAAAGAAATAATTAAAAGTGACAGTGCATTTGAAAACAGAAAGAAACTTTCAAATCCCAGTGGCTAGGCAGAGTAAATCATAGCCTGAAATTTGTTCACTGTAAAATGCCAGTTGTTTATTGAATTAATTAAATTATTAAAAACAGTTAGAGCAAAACATAAATGAAGAAAAAGGAGAAATTAAACCTTTTTCTTTTTTCTGCAGATGTAATTTCAACACTCTGTGTTCTGCCAATGATTTTTAGCCATCAAAAGAGGACAAAACCCACATGGATGCCACATTTTCCTCTACATCTGTATGTTTGTACACGAAGTAGTAGCTGAGAAAATCACAATAGTAGAATGGCAACACAACCTCCTAGACGGTTGCTTCTTTGCCTACCAGGGCATAATGTTAAATTTGTTACAGACAACATACCATATCACATAAATTGACTGTAATTAACAGATATGGTAAATAAAGATATTTCAACTGTCTTTCCACATACTCATTGCTGGTACTGAAAGAGCAATACAAATCGTACAGGATGAAAAACACACTAAACTGCCATAAAAAAATTAACTTGATTAATATCTTGTACTTTAGTTGCATTCCACCCTTGTTCATCAGGGAGCAAAATAAATTACTTCCCTGTAGCTTTCTATCAGAGTGGCATATTGTAGGGCAATATTTCAGCTCTGGTTTTTTTTTGTTGTGCTGAAGTGATGGAAGTCAAAACCTGCCCTATGCTAAATCATTGCAGAGGCCTATGTATTTTTATAATTTGTGTGTGCTTTTTTAAGATGATCTAGGAAAAGTACTTCGCTGACATAATTTTATTATGTATTGCATAACAGCATAGAGACAAGTCAAATTCTGTTGCTCATGTGCTGTAAAGGAACTGAGACATCAGCACTACCTCTTCAGGAAAACTTCTTTGTAGATCGAAATAACAAAAACTAATAAAATTGACAAGCTCAAAACTCAGCAGTCAGTATTTCCCCTACTCATCTAACTTTTCAATATTCTCTTATACTTTTAACAAAACACATATTTCAGTTTTGTTTTCAGCAATTTTTAAGGTCTCAGAGTACCATTAAGTGATAAAATTTACATAGAAGCCTGAAGGCAATAATTTGAGCCTAGGTACACTTTCCTTCCCCTTCCTTCACTGTTCTTCCAACCACTATTGCCTGTGCACTGACTTTATTACCATGAAACTACATCTTTTATTCTTTATTGGAAACACTTCTGGTTTCTCCCTAACAAATTCCTTAAAGGGTACTATGGACAAACATCCATCCCATTTTACATTTGCTAAATTATTCTATAATATGAGTATAGGATTAGTTGGTTGTGGGTTTTTTTTGTTTTGGGTTTGTTTTTTTTAATATATCTTGAGCTTCTGTGAGGTTCTTCTTTCTTTCTCTGCCTCATCACAATAAAGTAATTTACTGTTGATTCTATCAATGATATATTATTATCTAATTCCTCAGAGACTCCAAAACAAGTTGTTAAAACAAGCCTCTACAAATTCCACCATCCTGTTTCATCTACATCCTCAAAGGCAGAAGCAATCATATAGGCTGTTTATTCCTGCGTTTAAAAACTCAACGTCCCCTGTGGCTTCACTGCACAGCTGATTTAAGTTATCTGCGATAATCACTGATGGCCTAGCCTTCACCATACACCTAGCTAGCCAGGGTAATCCAATCCACAACACAGAGTACTAATTTAAAAGTAGTCATGCTACTATATGTGTAGTAAATTATTCTGTAACTTCAGCCAGTCCAAACCAACTCATCTAAATTCCAAAGAATGAATGGGACACAAGCTAGAAGCAGTATTTGAGTCCATAAAGTTTGTTAAGTCTACATCTATACAGCACACCTCATTTCCAATTATATTCCCAGAGAGTCACATAATGAGAAGATCTAATTTTCTTTTAAGGACAAAACATCCTAAAGTTACAGCTAGCTATTTGACAATACCTCAATAAAGATAAAATCTTAAGAATATACCTGGGTTCATTTAATTAATTCCTTGTAACACATATTCAGCAAGGCTTCATAGTTCACCTTCACCATCATCTGTCTTTTTCGTCTTACCCCACTGCTCAGGTGTTATTATGTGTAATCTCCTCTCCCACTCTTTTCCTAGACCCACACCTTCTCCTTTCCTTGACCTTCTAGATGCTTCATACATAGTTTTTCTGTATTACCTTAGGTCTTCTTTCAGCTTTACTATCTTAAACTTCACTGTCAGAAAATAACCATACTGTATACATCACAAGTTCAGGGCAATATTTGAAAGACTATTTCAGCAGTTTCTAAAGCAAAGATATTTGCTTTCATCTTCAAAATCTGCACAAAATTGCCAGTCATTATGCGACAGAGTAACCATTTTGAGTAGGGATGGAGAGAAAGTTGTCACAAGATTAAGGTTGTAGAAAAACCACAGCACATCAAAGCTAACCTGAAATGAGCACTACAGAAAGGAAAGTCTTTCCTGTAGTGATGGAACTCTTCTATGCAGAAGATCTTTTCCTAATTCTATCCTAACTGTATGTTTGTAAAATGGAATGCATCTCCTGACTTTATCATAGAAAAGTTTGAGTAGGAAAGAACTTTTAAAGGTCCCGTGGTCCCACCCTCCCTGCAATGTGGAGGGACATCTTCAGCTAGGTCAGATCACTCAGAGCTACCTGACCTTGAATGTTCTTTAGGCAAACTATTCCAGTGTTTCACCACACTCATCATAAAAATGTCTTCCTTATACCTATACTAAATTTTCCCTCTTTTAGTTTAAAGCAATTACCCCTTGTCGTATCACCAGAACACCTGCAAAAGAACTTGTCTCCATCTTTTCTGTAGGCCCCTTTAAGTACTGAAAGACTGCAATAAGTTCTACCTGGGGCCCTGTTTTCTGCAGGAGGAACAACCCCAACTCTTTCAACCTGTTCTCATAGTAGAAGTGTTCCATCTTTCTGATCATTTTTGTGGCCTTCCTTTAGAACTTTTCCAGATTAGACATTTAGACATTTTCCAGATACAATTTGCATAAATCCAAGGGCCAAATAGATATATTTAAGCCAGGACAATTTCTCCAAGTTCCAATTCATGTTATGATGTGTTGACAATCTGTTCTTTTTGATATAGTCTTCAAAAATTCAGAAGGTTTACACCATAAGATGTCTGGTATAATACATAATTTCTAATTATACTGCTAAATACATTATATACTTCCTTGGGTTCCCTGTATTTGCAAAAATACAATAAAGTTTGTAAGCCGGCTGTACCTACAAGGATGTAGCTGCTTTTTAAAAATTTTCTGTTTATTTATAGCTACAACTTCTATTAATATTTGATGATCAAAGGAGACAAATGAGAAAACAGTGAAAGCTAGGCATGGAGTTAGGAGATTTATTCTTTTTTTATTATTATAATAGATTTGTGCATGTACACACTACGTGTATGTTCTTTACAGAGGTATGTTTACTGAGAATATTTCAACAGCTGTTTTGAAATAAGACACTTCCCTAAAATGGCTAGTCAAACAGCTGGGGTGCTACTTTTCTTGACAATTATGAAGAGTTTTGTAATATTTTTCAGCTGCAAGGCTAGAAACAGTCAGAACATGAGAGACACTAGTTGGATCTTGTCTTGGAACAAAACTGTTCAGAAGACCTGGAAAAAAGTAATGGTGGTAGACTGTAAGGCACAGAATAAATATGGTCAGAAAACAAAGAGCTGCAGAATCTGTAGTATATTTCTTTGGACTTCTATTTAAGAAACTAAATGCTGATCATTTCCTTAAAATCCATACCAGCATAGGTATTTATTTTTCCTTTAATAATTTACAGTTTATTTGGTTCTCACCTTCTCCTGAAGAAAGGCTGGCAGAGGGAAATGAAAGAATATGTACTTAATACACAAAATTATTACTGAATTTGCTCTGATCCAGTGGTTGAAGCAGAGAAGAAATACAGTAAACCTGTATTAGGGACACATGTTTTATTGTAGTTATCCATGTTCAAAGATTCCAATCAAACCAGAGTTATTTGCCAATGAGAGTTATGAAATCAAGATTCCTAAACAACACTTGAGTAAGAACCAAAACAAGAGTTGGCGTTTGTGTTTTTCCTGTGCAAAGAAGTTGGCTGTGAGAAGATACTGATTTTCTGCGGAGCANGCAGGATTTTCTTCCAGACCCATGAGGTCTCTGGTTGCGTGGGACAACTTTTTGCTCTTTTTTTTTTTTTTTTTTTTTTTCCATAGAACAAACCAAAATCCTACACTTTCTTTTTTATCACTTTCAGTTCCCAGTAGCCTGGCAGCTACAGGAATCTTAGACTCGGAACTCAGAAATGAACAGCAGCTCTGTGTATAGTTTAGGCCTTGCAATTAAACTTCGCTTTGCTGAATGACTGCTTGCACCTACCAAATGATATTTAGGAATCTCATTATCACAGCTTAGATCATTAATAATAATGTCTCTCCTTCCATGTTCCTAGTAAGATTTTATTACTTTTTTCTTAAGGATTCTTCAGTGTTCCTCCCTTAATTTGATGAACAGTATTATTACTTAAGTAGTACCATCTTTAGATTTAATTTTAATTTTGAAATAAAGTACATAATTTTCCAAGGTTCTTAAAGAAAGAAAAAAACCCCACCCACCACCAGCAATTAGAGGACAGCAGAACCTGTGACCTGTAAGACAAATAATATTTCTTCTTCCTCATAGAGGAGGACAGATATTGAGAAAACTTTTCCATCACTTTTATGAAATTATTAGCTTGTAATTGCATAGGACTTGTAGTTGTATAGGACTGCTGGAACATTTCATAAAACACACTACACCAGGTTTAAATTTCTCTGTCTTGGCAGAAAAAAGGTTCAAGACCTTGATGTTAACAGTATGAGGCTTCTATACAGTGGTAGGTGGTAAACTGAAAATGGTCCCACTGGTATGCAGTAAAAAATTCCATAAAACCTCATCTCTAAGTTTTCATTCTGGTGTCCATCCTTTCAACAATATTTTGAAATAGCAACTATAATAGGTATCTGAAGAGTTGTTCTCAACTAGTGAAAGGAATTTGAGTACTTAGTCTCTGGAGAAGCTGGGTTTTTTTGGAATTTCCCAACTTTGTTCATAATGAGTTATTTATACAGAAATAAACAGGAGACATTGTCATTTCACGATTTGACCATTCCCTCAACAAACACACAGTAACAGTATGATCATTCATAAGGAAAGATTAGTGTTACATCTGTGCACTACACCATGCAATTAAGTTCCCTGCTACTATTTAAACCAAAAAAAAGGCAAACCAGGCAATATCTGGAATACTTACTAACTATAAGATGAAACTAAATAAGAACAGATGGTTGTTCAGAATAGCCAGAAAATAGAAAACAACCTGAATGCATCTCAGATGTTTGCATTTTGTCAAGTTGATGGGCTAAACTGCAGCATCAGTGGTTAGCTATTCTTTCCTGCATAAGTGTAGGACTCACAAAAATAAAGGAGGTAAAATAATTGGAGGTCAATAAAACAAAAACTTACAACTTCCATTTTAAAATAAAATTAAACCAAGACATAGCAAAAGAGAAATTGAGACATAGTAGTCTTTATTAAAAAAAAAAAAA
>VXBJ01002547.1:2003280-2062461 GCA_013400055.1 Nycticryphes semicollaris | reverse complement strand
CCAGCAGATGTCTGGTAAGTTGCCTAGAACATGCCTATGTTCTCTTGAGCATCATGTAAGACATCTTGATGCTTAGGAAAAGCTCTTTGAATGTATTTTAATGTCTGAAGCACCTTACCGATCCAGTCAGCACCCATGGCCATAAAGGGACCTATGCATTCTGGATGACCAGCAAATCTCAAACACTGAAGAACTTCAGTCTAGATGTTCACTCAGAAACACATGCTTTCATCACATTTATTATAAACTTTCCTATCTACAAGACCAACCTAGTCTTTAGGAGTAAATTACTTTAGACATGTCAAGAATAGAAAATGCAGGATCAGCAGAGAATAAACAGCTGCATTTTCCTCTATAAGTATAAAGTCAAACAAGTTGGTTCCCAAGAGCAACAACTCAAAAATTCTTCCATCCACTGGCCTGAAAATAAATAGCAATAACACTAGCACTTCAGATAACAGTGCACTCTGGATCTTCACACCTCTGCACACTCATTAATGCATTCTTAAAAAGCATTCAGATACAGAAGTATGACTAATGTCCTTACTGGATCTCACCACATCTTAGGAAACAATATGTGGTGAATTTCTGATTTTCCAACCTGTTTATAATTAGAACCAAAGCCTTAGTCAACAGAGATGGAAGAAATCTTTCAGGACACACTAGAAGACAGATTTCTAGAAAAAACAGTGCAAGTAATTACTCTTAATATCTGTGTTTTTAAGAAGCTGAAAGTGACAATCTATAAACCATAATATATCATACAAAGCTTATCAAAAGAAAGAACTAAAAATTGTCAGGGAGTGAAATTCGCTCAAAGAATTTCAGGCAGGAATTGTGTGAGTTATCAACATAAAATATAGGATGAGAAAGGATGAGAAAAATGTTACTGGTTTTCCAAAATTAATAACAAAGGAAGTGATTCAAAACAAGGAGTAGTAACAGAAATATGAATGTACGACTTGAGAAAAAAGAAATTTAAATTTAAAAAATTTTCATTTATTGTAAAAGAGATTCAGATATGGCAAATAAAAGATAATGTACATATAACACAGTTGTTATCACAATTAAGCTGTATTTCTAATATAGTAGAATATGTACACTAGGCATATATTAAGAGATATTTCCAAAGTGCATATGTGTGCATATGCTGCATAAAATAATGTTCACATACAGATTTTTCTCATCATCTTTATTTTTTTTTGGTAAGGTATTCTCCATTCTCCTGACTTTATCTCATCTACTTCCTCTTTACCATTCTTCTCTGTGTAATTTTCCCCATTAACTGACCATAATTTTTTTCCTTCTGTTCATGTTATTTGTTTACCTTCTCACCCATTAACCAGGTAAAAACATTTGGAAAAGAAATAATGACACAAGATGTTCCTGTAGTGAATGTCATAGGAGGATTACAAAGCTGTTCATTGAATTTAATTAAACAACATTCCTCTGCCTGCTGCAAAGGATTAAAATAATGCGTTTAAAGACGGAAAAAAATAAAACCCAGAGAAAGTAGGGTCTGTCCGTAGCTTCTGAAACAGAAAAAAACATTTGGTGTGTTGATTTGAGCTGCTGATGCCCCCGACTTTCCATTTGTTTACAAATTCACTGCTTGTTTTCCTTCTATACACTTTGCTGAGCATCAGTACTCTTGTAGTGTAATGGGGATAATACAGAAGGGGGCTATGCAGACCTAGACCACAAACCAAAGGCACATACTGCCAGAACTAATTCCAAGTTAGAATGTCCCAATTCACTAACAGAATTGACAAAGGTATAGGATACATCACACATTGAAGTCAACGTCCTCTGACTAGGAGAGTTGTAAGAGCATCATACCCTGAGGACAGCTAGTCAGCTTTGCAGGGGTGGAGTACATGAGGCCAGAGCTCAATATAGAAAATCCTGCCACCTAATTCACACTTAGTCATACCTGCATAGTTACAATGACCTGAACAACAGCTTGGCTGGCACGTAACAGTCTAGAACGCTGGGAACATATCATTACAGGTAAAATTGGAAGCGGAAATAAGATGCTTCTAAAGGTTCAAATATGCTTGATCAAAGCATTTGATCTGTTAATTTCTCCATGTTCTATTTTAGTTTATTTTATATCTATTCAGCTAAAAAGAAATTTCCTTAAAAGCTCAAGTTGCATGAACTTAGCATGCACTTTTGGGATTAACTGAGAGGTAAATTTCCAAACAGGAAAATGAAGAGCTATTGAAAACATGCAAACTGATAAAGAGTTATGGAAATTACTGAGCTGCAGTGTGAAACTTCAAATAATAATATATTTGATAGTCAGTGACATAAGCCTCATAAATTCCATCAACTAGATCTTATTAAAAGGGCAATGATCTTCATTTGTATATACAGAGTATTGACACTTGGTCAGAAGAAACTCACAGTGATGGGAGAATTCATCTAAAGAAGGACTGCAAACAGACAGACATTTCTTCTAAAATGAAATCAGCTGACAAAAAGGAAGAATCTGTACTTTTTGAAAATGGATTTCTAAGGGGAAAAGAAAGGTAAAGCTTTCTACACTATAGCACAAAAGATTATTTTCATCTTTGAATACTCTGACATTCTTCTGCAAAATTAGGAATTAATTTTGACTCATCCAGAAAACACAAGCGATTCAAATAAGAACCAAAAATAAACCTATCACTGATTTCAAAATCAAGATTGAGTTGTCCTCTTTCCCTGACCTTTGTATTCTGTTGCTGAGTGTCACAGCATCTTGATGAACGTCACTCATAACTGAAGGAAGGAACCATGTCTATAAGTGAGAGTCATATCTTGTAAGGGCAGTATGTTTGACTTTCAAGCAAAAGTGAAATGGAGCTTTGCTTTTTCTGTATAATTAGCCCATTGATTTTCCAGGAAATATCATTCATCTAGTTCCATCCTGTTCGTGTCCTCTTAGCCAGAAGTGTAATTAAAAAGCCAGTTCCCTTAGGTACCGGTAAAATTAAATGGAACGTAGGATCTCACAACACAGGATGTTTCCCAAACCTAGCAGATAACAACGAGAGGTTAAATCTTTTTATTGTTCTGAATATTATGGGTCAAATTAATTCTTAAGGTAGCTGTGTGGAAGTCAAGGTAATTTGCCCCAAGGGTAGACTTACAGAAGATTTAGAACTGTCTTAATGTTTATGATTTCCTGAATTGCAAACTAATGGTTGACATACTGCGGGTTTAAAATTCTGAAACTTTGGGCTGGGTATTTGTTGCTCTGGAAGAAGAAAACAACACTTGCTACTCCAATAAATATGCACTGTTATGGCCTCTAACAAATCTCTAATTAATATATTTAAGTATAACAATGCACAGTCTGAAATACAGCTGTTTAGTCTTTAATGTGGTGCTTACAATCTCTTAACAGAAATGAAAATTGATGGGAGTACAAATAAAAAAGTGGCATTAGTACTATTAATACATACTACATAGTGCCAACTGGGCAAAAAGCTGCCTAACTTGACATCTTAAGTGTTCAGTCAACTTGAAAGTGATATGGTACCTGAAGTGAATGACACCAAGTTATAGTGAGAGTTTATGTAGCTCGTGTTCAGCATTGACTCTGTCAATTTTGTACGGTCCATGTTGTCTGGAATCCAATTGATATTTTATTGCAAGGTTTTCACCTTGGAAATTGTGATTTTGATGCTAAATATTAATGCATTCAGTCTCTCTTAGAGTTTTCAGACAAGTGCAGAAAGCCTTAATAATATCTTTTAATAAGTTGTGATGTTTGCTAAGAGAAAAATAAGATCATTTAGTAGATTTCCACCTCCGATAATAATCCATGTTCCTTACATGGTTACCAAATCTGACATAGGATTGTCTGAAATAGGGCAGAAAAAGTGTACATCATGTTCCACAAAATACTGCACCAATGATGTACACCACAGTTGACAATATTTTCAGTATTTATCTCTATTCCTTTCTTAAGGCAGTTCAACGTCTTTATGTTCCTCAATACTAAGCAGATGTTTTTACTGGAGTAGTGACAATGACGTCTAACTTCTAAGTAACTGGTCCCCAACTACTTATCTTTGGTTAGGCTTCTTAATGCTTCAGAATTTTTGTATTAATATTTTGGAGCTATTTAAAATAAATCAGAATAACAAGCTAATTTCCAGATGTTATCTCTTTCCCCGAATTTTGGTCTATTTACCAGTATTCATGCTACAGCCTGAATGAAAAAGACTGTTTTAAGTTTTTCCAGACATACTCTTATCACCATATTTTGGAGAGCTGTTCAGAATTTCTTTTTCGTCTCACAGAAGTTGAAGTACACAAATAAATACACAATCATTCAGTTATGAAGACATAAAAAAGTTCCAATTAAATATCATTCCAACAGCTTTCCATGCAGATTCGGTGTAGTGTCTAACATGTCTCAGTATGATCACACATTGTATTACTGCTCACTGATGCCTCTCTTTACAGCTTATTTTTAGTAATATGGTATGTACTGCAATTAGATGCCTGAGTTCCTATGTCCATCTGTTTTCTGGTGTATTGCTTGCTCATGTAGATACTAGAAATATTTAATGCCACATCCTTTCTGGATTGCACCAAGGTTTATGAGTGTGCTTTGTATTGTCATCAGAGGATAAGTTACATTAGTGCCAAATATGCACTACATGCACATTACACAGCATTGCATTGGTAATACCCTACAAAGCAGATGCTTCTGGCTGCTTCCTTGTGTGTTCCACCATTAAAATTTCAATTAGTGTAACCCAAAGTAAGCTCACAGAAATACAGTCCCATTCAACATTCAGTCTGCTTTAGGCATCCCAAAGTAAGAATGTACTTACCTTAAGAAAGTAAAAATGACTTAGCTGTAACAATTACAATGAAATCTGTCTAACTGGCATCAATAGTCTAAGACAATCACAATTAAGTTTCAGATGTGCAGTGCCACTGGGAAAGACTAATAATATGAATGAATAGCAGACAATGTAAATAGCTGCAGGATGTTTGTGCAGAATCTGTAGTATTTTATATGGTACTTTAATGCTTTGTATATAGGATGCATACAAGATTTGGAATAGATGCTTACAGAGGCTTAAAAGTCTAAAAAATACAAATTTGTAATCTATGACATCCTTAAAATGAGTTAAAAGTATAGTGTTAGGTGCTACGCCTGCTCTAAAACCTTTCTGCTGAAGGAGAAAAACAACTGAGCGACACTATGCCACTGGCCACCTGGTTTTTATGATAAACTACAAAATCCAAAAAATACCTGTACAGAAGCTGTCTCTCGGTATTTACACTGGTTTTACTAAGTTCAGAGTTTGTCCTTAGTTACCCAATTTAGGAGAAGTCCCTGTTTTAAAAGAAAGGGTTTAAATGTGGTACAAACTGGCTGAATAAATGACAGGCATCCTTGGATTGCATCCAGGGGCAGCAGGCACATCTGGGAAAGTGGAAGGCTAACAGCATTAGTTATATCTGAGGATTTTTAAAATAAAGTGACTTACAAATCTAAGTGGATTTTTATTTCAGATTGCTATAAAGAAAAGTAGGAAAGTCTTTCACAACTGTGCAATTCATGTCAAATTCTATCTGGCTGACATACATTAATCGAGTATTAGTGAATTGAAGGGTATACAATATTTCAAGCTAATGTCAGTAACAGTCAAAGAAGGGTCCCTATGCATTCCCAGTGAAAGCCACTGCAAAGAACACTAATAATCTATGAACATACATCCCTTAAAGTACCTACCACGGGACAGAGTAAAACCTTGGTGGAATGAAAGGGCAAGGAGGAGTACAGGTCCAAGGAAACTGCACACAGGTAAAATTCTGGTCCCAGTGGCGTTAATGTAAATAATTTTCTGCCTCTAATAGGATCAATTCTTTTCACTCTAGTAAGTTTGCAAGAGTGAAAGAGCTACCAATTTCTCTCTTCCTAGCTGCTCAGTCTGTTATATACACATGTATACTTCTCATTTCAGCAAGTTTCAAATACAATACTTTGGTCTTTGCCTTCTGAAACTTTTCTTTTTCTAAAATGTGATATATAGTACATAGCTTACAGCTAAATATTTTTCTATAATATGATTTGCTAACAGAGTCTTTTTAACAGAGCTTTTTCATTGCTATTGCTGAAGGAAGAACATTTGGCCTCAAAAATGCTTCTGTTTTTCAGTCTGCTGTTGGACTAACCAACCTATGAAATAAACCTGAAATTGAATAAACTAGAAAACTTCCAACATGAATAATATTAAGAAATACAGTTGAATATTTGGATATTCTATGAGAAGGCACATCTTAATGTCAGATTTACATACTCTGTCTGAAGAAAAAGGTAAGTAAAAGTCATCTTGTATCTGATCTTTTTACTGACCTTCAAGCAGTGATGCAGAAACAGTAAAAACTTCATGGTCCTATTTAAATGAAGGTGAGCTGCATGCATAAAACTAGCGATAACCAGTTGCTGCAAAATCATTCAGTCTCAGGTTTTCAGGTAATGTTTATCTAAATTTTTCCCCCATCTTAATATATTAGGTTTTTAAGAGGAGTTTGCTGATGAACGAATGCCCTTCTGAATAGGACCTTATTTATTGCTTGGTCCTTAAGATAGTTAAGAATTTAGGTAAAGAATTATGCTTGAAGAAACTCAGTGAAAAAGTCCAATTTGAACTATTTGAGCTTCACTGTCTGAAGATCATGGATCGCTGCAGCCTAGGAGGAAAGTCTTTTGCCACTGCACATGTACACAAAAAGGTTGAACCTCAGAAAGTGAGATATGCTGATTGCAAAACTTCTCTATCAGCATTGTGCACCACTCTTAAAGGCACACGTTAGTCTGTAGAATGTATAGCCATACATTTGTGTGCATAAATCTCATCCGTTCCAAAAGAAAAGTAAATCTCCCTAACAAATTCTTCATCAAGGACAGACCGAAGTTATGGGAAAGACAAATCTCTCTGCTGAATGGAATACAGTTTTTCTAGTGCAAACTTCATTTTATTTACATGTCTTTAAAACCTGTCCTACAGGGAAATCCACCCAGCATTAGACTATTACTCTCTTGAAAAAGAACTGTTATAAGCATGCAAGTGTACTACCCCCAGAGCTAGGAATTATTTTATTATAATCAAATAGTACCAAATAAATGAGAACATCAGTGGGATATGATTTTGGGTGGGCAGAACACTGAGAGCCTGATGCTTAATTCATTTGAGCTAAATTAGTGTACCAAATACATATTTTTGTTAAACCTTTCTTGTTATGTCAAATCTTTGACAGAATAAAACCCACAAAAAGCATACTCTTTTTGTGCTTTTAGCAGAGCAGGAACAGCAATCTTATCCTTCTTAGCCTTATCACACTTTTGCTAGTAAAACATCTGCTTAAACCTGCAGCATAAAATATGCCCATTGATAAAGCTTTGTGGAGCTCCTTAATTTAATAGGCTTATTGTTTATAAATTGTCTAAAACAGTGTAAGCTATTAACTGATCACCAGTGAGCACTTAGCCTGCAAAACTCCTACAGCTCTTCCTGATCATACAGTGAAAATACCTGGACTAGTCAATATTGAGCGGGTGTTCGAGTATTACCATTATCTCGCAATTCAGAAACCACAGGAGGATGTTCTCCACCCATGATGGTGCTAATACCTTCATGGTCTCTTGGGCTGCTTTTGTATTCTTATATGTGATGTACAACATGGATCCATGATTACCTGGGATGGCATCCATGCAAAGTGATGCTTGTGCTTAGGTTTTCTGTGAAAAGCAACCAGAATTCAACACCAGCAGGGGAAGAAAGGGAAGGCTTGTGCACCTTGTGGAGTCAGGGTGCTGCTGGATGCACATCTGGACTCAGACTGGGTGGAATAATTTGTGAAATGCTCTGAAATATATAGTATGAAGGTCTGCCAACTTCTCTTTCTTTGAAGCAAATATCACGGAAATATATACTTGCTTAACAACAAAAATAATCTGACAACTATATTACATAACAAATAAGTGCTTATGAAGGCAGTACAGATATGCGAGGCTGACTGGGAAGATCAAGAAAAAAGCATAAAAATAAATAAGTGAAGGAGCTTTGATATCACATTATTGCTATATTTTACGGATACCATAGATGTACAGATCAATAGAACTGTGTTCTTTAACTAAACAATAACCTCTTTCTTATCTGGTTAGGAATTTGGACTGTACAGTAACGCAGTTCAAATATAAATACGGTCTTCTTGTATACTTTCTCATACCTATGGAGTTAAAATGCACAACCAGATGATAACAGCCACAGTAACTCAAGGTCATAAACTGCCAGGGTTTTAAACATAAACCTACTTGGAGGAATAAAAGATCTGTACACTAAGTACAACAGTTAGCTGGCCTTGAGTTAAACAGTGTGTACATTCAGCAATTGAACTGATAAAATTAGACATACAGATGTTAAAAAACAGAGGTAAGTAGCTTCTAGCTCTAAATTAATACACAATGAAAGAAGAAAATGCTTCAATTCTATTATTTTTAATAAGCCTGTAGCAAAAGTTGAAAATGCAAAACTTGAGGTGTGATTGCATATAAGAGATGGAGAGATCAGTTAATCTAAAATTAGGAACATCACAGACCATAAATTACCGATTTTTCTGAAATTTAAAAAGTTTAGCTTTAGAGTTGTTTCCCCCCCTTGCCTCATTTCCTAAGAGAGTTAAAATTTGAAGAGAGACAATTATAAATACGTTCAAAAACCTCAGCATTTTTCTGCTCCATTTGTGATTTTAAGGAGCTAACAGAAAGCTTTTTCCCAGGAGATTTCTGATCATTTTTCCAAGAATCAAGAGTCTCAGAAGGATAAAATTTGAGATTAAAAAAATCCTTTAGTATGTTATCAAAAGCCAAAAGCATTACTGTCATACATATAAAAGTTGTCTATTTTTCAAGTGGAGGGGCATAAAGAATGAAGTTTAATGCTATACAGTTTGAAGCCAATTAAGAATAAAACCACGCAAAAATTGTACTTGTACACTATTTGTCTCGTCGAAAGGGCTGAAGTGGCAGGTGCAATGCAAATGCTATTTGCCCTAGCCAGCCGCAGGCATTGAGGACAGGGGAGTCATGTCAAAAGTATCCTTTAAGAAGGAGGAGGAAGGACTAAAGCCACACTTTAGTGCATATATCTTAACAAGATTTAAACACTCTAGTTAGATGTCTGAGAGTTATTTGTTTAAGTACAAGCCACTCACACAGATATTCTTTCTAGTCAATGGAAGGAAAGAGGAAACTCCAAAGCGCTTTTCAGTTTATCTATCTTAAAATAGATTTAATTACCCTTGGAAGGCATGTACCTTTCCATTTATTTTAGAATGGCTTAGACAACTTTCTTACATGCTGAATTTAACATTAGAAATTTTGTCTCACCTGGTTAATGGAAACAGTCCCCCAGCTGCTGTTACACATTTCAGGTTAAGGTGAATCCACAAAAATTATCAACGTCTGGTTTGTAGCACGTATCCTTCAACTCTGCAAAGTGCCAGAGCTCTACCTGTGGGCACCAAAGTTCCTCCTACGGTGTTAAATGGTAGGAGGCCTTTTTTTCTGATCCTTTTTCTGAAGAAAAATTTTAGTCCGCAGAAAAAAGAGTGTGGAAAAAAAAAATCCATCAAAACCACCGGAATTTGGAATTGCAGATCTGTCGGCCTGTAGCCATAAACCTACAGTGCGATGCTGGGCAGATCAAAAATAGAAACTGAAAGCATCCAAACTGTGTTGACACTTTTAATTTGATCTGGTGCTGAGAATAGGCTGCTTTGAAAGGGCTGTGTAATTTCCCATATAAAAGGATAGAAAATTGAAAAAATGAGAAGCATACAGTCTCTTTCCTCCCCAACCTTTAAGATGTTGCAGCCCTTGCAGACATTTGGAAATACCCTGTTTAAAATGAAAGTAGTAAACAACCCTGATATCTACCAACTGAGCAGTACCAAGAAAGAAATGAAAGAGCAGCTCAAAATGCACAGGGGAGATAGAAAAACAAGACTGAAAGGATCATTGTGGACCAGTAGGTTATAAACTAATCTTTGAAGATTAAAATGCATCCTAAAAATACAAACAGATTGTAATTATCTACTCTAGATATTTACTTCTTATTGAGAAGCACTATTCCTTCCAGCATATTACTTAATCGCTTCCAGCAGTGTATCTTCACGCTTTCGTTGGCTATATTAAGAGCTAAAGTACATTACGCATGACTTAAATAGGAAAAAAAAAAATCCACCATAACTACAACGCTACCACTTCTGTGGCATGCTGCTAGGAAAATGGATGTTTTCCTTTGCTTGTTTGTCTTGAGGTCTCAGATCAACTTGCCACATTCTAGTCAAACAAAAACACAGAATCATAGAATCATCAGGTTGGAAGAGTTCTTTAAGATCATTGAGTCCAACCATTAACCTAACACTGCTAAAACCACCACTAATCCAGGTCCCTAAACACCATATCTAAGTCTTTTAAATGCCTCTTGACCCTCTGTCTACCAAAAAGGGAAAAGAGCCCAATTATCATTCACTATTTTATGATCTGTTAAAGATGTTGAAGTACAGAAGTTTCTTCAGGAGAACTTCTGATGAAATCTGACAGAGGGCATTTTCTGTTTAGATTGTGAAGTGATGCTACTTTAGCAGTGACCTTGCAAACACACTTTGCTAACAACTTATGCTGGGAAAGAGAATATGCTTGACTAGTTTTTCTTATTTGACTTCTATCATGTTTCTTTTAAACTTGAGTAAGCCATGTGCTGTAGCATACATTATGCCCATTTTCGCACTCACATTTTTCCTGAGATCATAATTTTTGGCAATACCAAGCTCCTCCCATTTCCTTCAAAGTCAGATTTGCTGTTTACTGTGTGGGAAAGAAGTAAGCATGACTCCTTAGTGTATCTGCAGCTGAGGTGTTGGCTGCTCGGCGATGCCAGATCTGCCCTGTCTCATGCTCTTCATCAATGGCAAAAGTTTTCTGTACGTGCTTCAAGTACTGCAGAGGTTAAGTGAGTTTTATCAGGGATGGCCTTTTGGTTCCCAGGACAGATTTAGTTCTGCGTCTTACAATGACATTTTGGTTGATTAGGGGGCTTTGTTGTACTACTGTGAGCTGCAATTAATTAGTGCTTTAATATGATTCTTATGCGAAGTGTACCAAATTTCCTGTAATTTCATCAGCAAGAAGCAAGCAACAGCTTCACCCACTGCCATCCTCTTGCTTCAAGGGGTAATTTGACTAGCAGCAGTCTACAGGAAAGAAGAGACAATATTCTCAAGTATGTTTGAAACAGCTGCGTTTTTCGATACTTCCCTGAGGGGATGGAGCATATGATTTCTTGGACATACACATGCTCCATTGACCTAACCAACAACAGAGTGAAGTTATTTCTAAATTTAACTTTTGTTCAAAATGGTAATTCTACATTTTTCTGTTACATATAACTACATCTTTTACAGAACCTTAAGCATGGTTTTATATTTTCTGAGCATAAAAAAATTAAAAAATAGCTCTGACAAGAATAGTGGTGAGAGGATTAGCAGATTAGGAAAAAAAAAATTGAAGGAGAAAACGCAAGGATAAACAACATCACAAAAAGTGGTGCATAAATGCTTTGTTTCCTAATTAAGGAGAGATAAAGATAGGCCATAATGAGAAAAACTTTGCAGGCTTCTCTTCGTAAGATATGTATAGGGTTTGGTATTTTTACTACAGTAAGAAAACACATTATTACCTATTCATCATGGTCTGTTCCAATTAGCCAGTCAGATTTGTGGTCTTGTGCTGANGTCTTTTGCTGGGGTTTTGTTTTTTTTTTTTTTTTTTCCAAAGCTTCAAATATTCCAAAGGTTCAATAAGTATTTAAAAATACAACTGTAGCTGTTTGATAGTGGATGAAATGAGGTTCCATTCATCATGCTAAAAAACCAGCACAATGTGTAAATTTCTTGTCAGAGAACTGGTCTGAGCGTCAGAAGTGGAACAGACCAATGATGAACATATGTACAGAATGGCTAACTGCAACTTTAAATGATTACTAATGTTTACTGATAACCAGGATCCTCACCAAATGCACACATTACCATAAGAAGTTTAATATGCCTAGATTCTGCTTGAAAGTAATTTGAATACACCTTTCCTTTTCAATCTCAAAATATATTAAAAATAACAATAAGTTTTGAAATGTCATCATTATTCTTTTTAGTGGCTTTTAGCAGCAGCGCAACATCCAGTCAGAAACTAAAAGTCAGCATTGTTTTATGTAAGGATGAAAGCTATATATGAAATATGTCTGAAAATAGCCATCCACCAACAGAGAGGCACGTACACATACATACACAGGATGGGGAACCAAGAAAGTCCTGTCATTCCTCTCTCCAGCTTTCACCAACTTATAGAATCCACAGTAATGTAAGGATAGTGTAACACATCAACAGTTAATGCAAATGTGGATTACAATATATGCAGTGAGCAGCCACGCAGGTGTTGTATACAGAGCACAGCAATACTCCTCTGCCTCTCCTTTACAGGAGGAAACCTCTTCCTGTGCTCCCTCAGATGCTACCAGATTAGCAAAAAGGAAAGCAGCCCACCACAACACTGCATCTGGTAAGAAGTGGGCCATAACAAGGCAAACTGGAGATCCCTGTGCCTGGATTGCTCCACAAAAAAAGGTAATGGAGTTAACTGGCCACACTGTATTCAATATGCAAAGGGGCGTTTCTTATTTTGCATTTTTCCAGTAAGTTCAAGCTAATTTTAAGTAGGAAGCACTAGGAAGGACCTGTATAGCCAGACTTACAGATCAGTTTCCTTCAAAGCTTCTGAAGCTCAATATTCCAAATATGTGTCATAAAATTGAGCTAGCCTCACCCCTGTACCCCCACAACTTGTGTAAATACTAGAAGGCAGTGGAGAACCTCTGGCCTCCCAAGTGGGAGTTTTGCCAAAGTCCACTACTTATATTCAACACAGTTCTCCTTCCTCATCAGACTGACTTCAGCATTGCCCTCCTCCCAGACCGTTATACTTGAATATTATTAATGGTTCCTTGGGCTACAAATATTTTTTCTGAATATTTGCAATTATTAATAGCTGAAGGGACATAATGTAAATCCCCACAGATTAGCCATTTGATCTTTAAGTTGCCAGGTGTGATGTTATTCTGAAGTGAGGTAACACAAGTTGGGCATTTAGGTGACAGCTTAGCAATTAGAAGATTAACATGATATGCCAGTGTTTAAAGCCACAAGATGATTAGGACACAATTACTTTTTCCTTTTTTTCAAAAATAAAAAATTAAAAGGAGTTATGTTAATATCTGTGTGTACAATTTATAAGAACACATAATTATATTTGACTACATGTTTCTTTTTGACAGACTGAGAAGAGATGCCAATGTCAACGAGAGCTGGAGAATCTCTGCAGCTGAAAGCTGAGCCTTTAATTTTCAAGTTAGTGGCATTTGTTTTTGAAAGATTTAGTAATATTTTAAAATCTAGAAGGCTTTTGTCTAGTACAGTCTTCTTGTTTAATTCCCTTTTCCAGTCGTCTTCTTCCCACTGTCTCATCAACTCTATTTTCCTCTATTTTCCTTTTTAAAGAGGAGACTACTTTGAGATCACTTATGCTCCTGGACTGCAAGGAGCTGCTCAGAGCTCCTGCTGTGAGGAGATTTGAACAAAGCGTCAGTTTAATCTGTGCATGTAAAATATGCCAGTGCTATTTAAAGTGACAAATTTAGGCCTTGATTCTGTAAAAGAATTATGCATATACCTAACTTGACACACATGAATAGTCCCTTTGCTTGACTTTATTGTAAGGCTAAGAACAGTTTTCAATGGCTTAGGGGTTTAAATTCCATTTTCAAGTTTGTCTTACACACCTATAAGACTTCGTGGTCTTGAAAACAGAATTTAGCCTTGGTTGTCATTTCAGTGCTTAATATTTTATACTAATTGAATATATATTGTACAGTACCTTCTAGTAATTTTTCTTATCTAGCAATGTAAAGGAATGAATTCTTAATACAGCACCTCTTTGGAAAGGGACTGCCTGATGCAATAAATAACACCTAAAATCAATAATACTTATGTGTTGCTTAAAAATTAGTTCCAATTTTTTGTCATTTCTTGTCATAGTTTTCAGGCTTTGGACATTTAGTTAGGAAAAACTTGGGGGTTGTCTGATAGACGAGGTCGTGTACTCAGGTTCATGATTAATATAAATTACATTAAATCAAACACACTTGAAAAGTCACAAAAGAACTGGGTGATTNATAAGGTCTTAAGCTGTTGAAAACATTGTATTGGCAAAGATCTAGGATGTCTCAGGCACTTCTGTGCCCAGTAAATAAAAGGAACTTAACAATTATATGTATTTGAATGCAATCTCAGTTCTCTAGGGCACTTTTGCTGTGGATTATATGTTTATAGATGAAATACATAAGATAATACAAAAGTTTAGGAATACCTATAATGGCTTTGGCCAAGGGTCCATTTACTCAGTGTGCCAACTGTGATGTGCGAAGATGCAAGATACCAGAAAAGCGCTATCTCCTCTCTAGCACATACCTTAGCTTCTGGAAATCAAAGATTTGATTGATCAAGAGCAACCATCATGCAACTAATCTTCTATGCTTGGAGTTAAAAAATTTTGCATGACAAAGGATGAAGGGCTAGATTCCACAGTATTTGAATATTTCTTTATCTCAATGAGTTCTTGTGGTGCCCCTAGTATTTTGGAGCACATCAGATTTCAGTTGCCTGCTAGCTCAAAAATATGCTCTAGTAGCGGCCAACATTTAACTTGATTATGACATGTAGAATTGATTGCTTTTGTAAAAATAATGCCATAAAAAGTGTATAATAATACTGTAAGAAAAATGCACGTGTGGACCTTGAGGTTGTTTTCTTGCATTTTCAGCTGACAAAACACACAGGTTTTCTCTTTTGTGAAGTATGGCACTTGACCTGAGCCTCCCAAAGAGCCACCGAGATGAAAATGATAATGGGCTTACTTAGCAAGTAGGTCACTGCTTCAGCATGCCCCCTTCAGTAGGCACGATGTGCCTGTGTCAAACAGTCAGTCAGTCCTTCACTACCCACCACCTCAGCTGCCACTATTGACAGAAGTAAGTGAAGACAAGTTACGTGATCAACTGAGGAACCTAAAGGTATACAAGTCCATGGGACCAGATGAAAAACATCCCAGAGTCCTGAAGGAACTGGCTGATGTAGTTGCCAAGCCACTTTCCATGATATTTGAAAAGTTGTGGCAGACAGGTGAAATCCCTGTGGACTGGAAGAAAGGAAACATCACACCCATTTTTAAAAAGGGTAAAAAGAGGACCCTGAGAACTGCCGACCTGTCAGCCTTACCTCTGTGCCTGGGAAGATCATGGAACAATATAGACAGAGGGATTGAGTCCACCACCATCAGCCAGTTTGCAGATGACACCAAGCTGTGTGGTGGTGTCAATACACCAGAGAGACAGAGGGATGGGAGGTCACCAGAGGGACCTGACCAGGTTGGAGAGGTGGGCCCAGGTGAACCTCACGACGTTCAACAGGAGCAAGTGCAGGGTTCTGCACCTGGACTGGAACAATCCTCACTATCAATAGAGGCTAGTGGATGAAGGATTAGAAAGCAGCCCTGAGGAAAGGGACTTGGGGGTCCTGATGGATGTGAAGCTGGACAAGAGCAGGCAGTGTACACTTGCAGCCCAGAAGGCCAATCACAACCTGGGCTGTATCAAAAGGTGTGTTGCCAGCAGATCAGAGAGATNGGGTGGTGGACCACTGGAACAGGTTGCCCAGGGAGGTGGTTGAGGCCCCTTCCCTGAAGATATTCAAGGTTGTCAGAGTGGGAGACGGACCGGAAGTAACGATGGAGTCTCAATATGAGTATAGTCGTTCTCCTTTATTTGACGCACTTACAAAGTTTATATAGACAATCAAGCAGAGCATGCGATAGCAACGTCTATGCGATTGGTTCACTACACTTGTCCTTATGTCTAAAGCAATTATATGATTGGTACAAGGGTGCTGTTCACGTGAAGGGGTCTAACAGAATTTGCCGGGCTTGGTTCCGCTTATCTTATCTACCAAGTCGCTACTCCCTCATGCTGTTCAAGGATAGTTCACTGCGTTCTCTGGGCTTTCTGCAACCCCAGGAAAATAGCATTGCTCACCCTGATGAGATCATGGCCTTTTTTTTACTTAGCCACTCTTCCACAAAGGTGAGGCTCAACGAGGCCCTGGGCAACCTGGTCTAGTTGGGGGCATCCCTGCGGAATGCAGGGACATCTAGATGACCCTAGATGTCCCTCCCGGCCTGGACCATTCTATGATTCTATGATAGACTACTGAACCCCCAAACACAAGGTATAAAATTGTCCCTTTTTTACTTTTAGTGATTATTAAAGTGTTTTCTTACACATGTGTTTGTTTCCATCAGGGCCTGAACATAACACACTGCTCCCACCCTTGCATGTGAGGGACAAGGAGCAGGAGCTACCAAGCTAGCCTTGAGACAATCCTCTACTGATTTTGCAGTGTAAACAGTTGGAGAAGCAACTGCAGTTTTTTCTCCTTTAGATGTGTTCCATGTGCTTGATCATTCACAGTGAAATCCGTGTGAATTTTTGGAATTCCAGTAATTCTAGAAATTGAATTTGCTGAATTCAATAGAATTAAATTATTCAAAACCTTGATAGGCTTCCAGAAACTTGATAAACCTGGAATAACAGCTTCCAGACAGAATATGCATTTTGGCACCCCTCATTCTAGAAGAAACAATTTTTAAAAAGCTTATAACATGAAGAGATGATACCATTTTGTTACACAGATTAGCAATGATACCTCATTCTCACATAACAAGAATTAAATTCAGTTTAAAATTAATTATCAAAAAACAGTAATGCTTCCTTTCACTGGAAATTCTTTTCAACAAAATGTCTTTTTTCTGCATTATGAAGGTTGAGGCATTTTCAATGCTGCAGCAAACCATACTGTAAAGATGACAATGTGAAGGCTAAAATGTACCAAGCATTTGCCATGTCAACATGTCCCCAATAAAATTCCCTTCCACTTCATGAACTGGACAAGCTGTATGCTTCATTAAGTCACAGACAGCACACTCATTAAAGATCAATGGCGTCTTCCAAATGCATTTTGTTTTTCTTTAGTTCTAACATATGGTCATAATAATCCATCTAACAGTAAGCTTGGGCACTGATTTTTAATGAAAAATAATGTTCAGACTGGCCCATGTAATTTGCTTTTATGTTTCTGACCTTGTTCTGAAATGAATCCCCATAGTTCCAGAACATTTTCATTCCAGGTTCTCAGTTCTCTTGCCAAGAAAGGCAGATGTCATATTTGTAACTTACCATGTCTCTATTTAAATCATAGCCTTCTATATAATGGTGATATTGGTTTTCCATTTCTATGCACACATCAGCTCTCCAAAAAGGGAAAAAAAGGTGCAAAACATCACCTATAAACTAATGCTAGCAATAGCAATGCAGATATCCCTGGTGTAGGCACACTGTCCTTCTTTCTAGCATGAGAAATATTGTCATTTCAGAGACATACTACAGCAGCCTATTTTACCATCTGTGTAGGAGCTCCGTGAGCCCAGAAATTATAAGAGTGAAGAGTGATCAAAGGCCTGGCAACTATAGCAATATATTTCATTTTTGAATAGATAAAAGAGTCCCATTGCAGTTGCTACTAAGGCATTGCAAAAAAACAACTTCATACATTGGCGTCTTCTCCCAAGTATATTGGCCTAAAAGCACAAACTCTCAGCTTCCAGTTTCATTTCTGTTCCTGTCACCTTTGCTAATTACATACACAAGCAATGTCAATCCTTTCTCCACTCATTTTCTTTTCTGGCATCCACTTAATGATGAATGCTAACATGTACGGTATGGCCAAAGTAAGAGTAAATACGGCCACAAGACATTGTTTTAAGGTGTATTTGGAGTCTGTGTACAATATGGATGAGTTGGAACAATCACTTATCTTCAAGTTTTTTCAAGGCTGCATCCAAGTGCGAGGCTTATAATCATATTTCTCTTAAGGTAGTACCACTCACATTTTCAGTTCGACCACCAGATTTAACTACCTATTGAGTTACCTAGCTTTTAATCAGTCTTTAGGTACTACTTAACCTTCCATTGAATAATTATTAGAATATAAACACTTACCTCCCCTTGTGGAGATGCCAGCTTCTAGAAGAAAAAATTAATGAGGATGTGTTTTATTAGTTCAACATTGCTCTTTCCTGATTTTCTCACTGAGTCCATAAATGCTTGCTCTCCTGAGCCTTAAATGTATCTCCGGCTTTAACTAAAGTTCTCCAGCCCACATCTTCACCACAGTGAACATTCCTTCAAGCTTTGCTCAGTAAACTGACTTCCAAGATTTTTGATTTCCCAGTCTCCAACTCTGATCCAGAAATATAAGATACTTGGTTCCTCCAATACAAGGACTAGGACCCAATGCTTTGCATAGTCCTACAGTAAAGATTGATTGCTGATTTCCTGTGCTCTGATATTAACCATAATTCTGTATGTATTCATAGTCCTTTGGACACACTTCCACACCAAAACAAAGTTCTGCAATCTGTTTTCATATCCATCTTCATCATAACAGACTACTACATGACTATTTTAGGTCTTTTCTTCTCATAACCCTAACTTAAAGCTTATCAAAATGGCAATGAACCGAATTGCCACCAAAATTAAGAGTTGTTTTGTTTGTGATTTTTGTTATTCCTTGTGACCCTGAAAAAATATGTAATAAACTGTGTTTTTCAGTACTTTATTCCGAAAACCTAACCTGACTTCTAGATTTAACCAGTCAATAGAACTAGCAGCAGGTAGTCCTATGCATCTTCCTTTATTAAATAGTTAACAGTATCTTTAAGTTCTTACTTTCTAAACCCCTTTACTGCAAATTTGAAACACAGCAATGCCTTATACTTTTCTTACACAGGAAAAGCCAATGACAGCTATTGCTCTTCCTCATAACAGCACTCATCCAAAATCTGGGGCACTGACACACCACAACAAGAAATACAGTTCTTCTACCCCTGATTGCTAAAATCTTAATCCTGTTTTTATCACAGCTGAAGGGATCTTGACTTCACAAAAGCACACATTGAAAAACTAACTATTTTATCAGTAGAGTTTCACCTGCCATCAAAAATAATATTAGTTCTGTAAGCCAAAAGAAAACTAATAACCAGAGGTCTTCAGTAGCTCCTTTCTAAACCAGTCCTAGCCTTTGTTTTAACTATAGTGTAATAATCCATGTGAACACATGAACCAAAGCATCCTTCAGATGGTAAACACCTTTTTGATCCTTGTAGGTTTACAAGACTCTTCAATAAATAGACATGCCCAGTATCTGAATTCCCAAATTCAGATTATAATCCTAGATTCAAGGTAATTTCATCAACACAAACATTAAAAAAAAGAAAAACAGCAGTCCTTTGCAGAAGGCCATATCCCTGTCTTGCTGAATTTTTAAATATATCGATGACAGGTACAATGCGCAAAAAGCCAAGAGGTAACTCCATCACTCTTCTTCCAAAAAGATTTCTAAGAGTTCTTTCATAAGAAAATGTCACTAAGAAAAGCATTGAAAGAAAAGTATAAAACCAGGATTAAACCTGCTCCAAATTTCCACCTAATTTTAATTAGTTAAATGACTCTTCTTTTGTTCCTGATTTTTATTCCTACTAGGTACATACCTGTATTTAACTTTTTTATTACGTCATTAACAGTCAAAAGTGGAAATTAAGTTTGTATCAGTCAAATGAATCAACACTAAATCAAGTTCAATTAAATTCCAATACTTAATTTTTTACAGTTTGATTACAAGCTTACATGCCACAATTGTATAAAATAGGTGGGACATTTAATCATGTTATGCTTTTATGATGAAGAAGTATTTGAGTAGAAAAATCCTTCAGCAGTATGTTTATCTCTAAATTCATACTATTTGGACTGTCTGGAGTTCACATATAGGAAACAGATATTTTGCTCAGTCTTCAATTTTGTTCAAAACCTCTTTGTCTCTTCTAACTAACCATGTCTTAGGAAGCTGCTTCTTTTCACATATGGATGTGTTTTTAACAGTGTCATCACTAGTTTGCAAAGCACTTCAGAATTGGGGGGTTGGAAGGCACTATGCACCTATAAGTTGTTACCATCACATTCTGTAAAATTTGTTCTTGACAAGGGTTCTTTTGGCTTTAGTATCTTAATTTTCTGTCTGTTTTCCCACAGTTTGTACCTGCTTTCCTAATCCTTCAATCGTATAGAGGGTTTTCTAAGTGGTTGCAGCAGCTGGGCATTCTGACATTTCTTTACATTTTCCTACAGCTAATGCTCAGCTTCACTCACTTTGTTGCTCTTAGAATTCTGTTAGCCTTATTTAAAGATACACTTGTTTTAGAATTTAGAGTGGTCTACCTGCTGAGTTAACAGTTATTATTACCAGTAAGAGGAAAATGTATTTTGAAAGAAATGAAAAACATGCATTAGTGGATAAGCTTTTATATCAGCAATTAAATAACTTATCTGAATTACAGTGATAGATTTGTAACTAAACTAAAATGTCACTTAAAAATTACACTTATGAGAGCATCAGTGTAGCACAATCACTTAACTTGCTTTAAAGGAATGTAATTCCTCCAGGAATGAACAATACTGTAGCTGGGTGTCAATGACATTACTGATACACACAAGATACCCGGCACTGGTTGCACACCGCTGGTACTGACATACCCAAATGCAGCCTGATTTTTCAGTTGTAATTGCATTGACTTCACTGGAACTATTTAAGTGCTTCAAGTTAAGCATGCATTTAATCGCTGTTGCTATACTAGAGTCATAATTTGTGAACTGCTCTGTACCCTCCTTGGATTAAGGATACAGCCTAATTGCAAATTATACCGATACCAGTGGTAAAAAGTATTTTTGGATTATTCGCATATTGCGTAAATAGCATATGTATAATTTCTCTGCAATCAATGGAAATCACAGATTTCCATATCACATGCTAAACGCTGAGGTTGATTACCATTATATTTAATTTGTACTAATCAGTGTGAGCCAAGTGGGGCTTTAATATCACATGGAGATTTATGGCAATTATCTTTTTTCTCTTTTTTTCTTTTTTTTTTTTGAGAAAAAAGCCAATGTACACAGGGCCAGAACTGGGTGTTCATACCAACACACACAATAGGTGCTTAGAAAAAGATAATATGTATTTTTAAAAACGACTGAATGTTGCTATTTGAAAATATTTCAATAGAAAACTGTGTCTTTCATCTTGGAGATTTCTCCTGAGCACTGACAAAAGGATTTAGTAACCATTTAAACCCCATTTATTTCTAATGGTCTCTAGAATGAGTTTCTTATCTTTTTCAGAATTCAACAAAAATAAAACAAACTTCCACGTATCTTTTATACCGAAGAAAACTAGAAATTAAAACCCTATCAGCACGTCAGCATATGGTAAGTACATACACTACCTCAGTGTAGATTGTTTCATTTTCTATACTGACAGTCCTAGGCTGCACGTGTCTTGTATTGCATGGACACAGAAGAAAAAAAGAAAAAAGAGTGACATAAAAATACTTTTCTAACATAATAGCACAAGACTTCTGATCTTTCTAGTGGTGCAACTGAAAGAAAGGAAATTTCAATTGGCATGACAATACCAAATCTGATTCTCAAAATATCATCAAGCAATTGACATCCCTCATACAAGTGAGGTGACTCCTGGAAGTAAATACCTAGAATACAGAATAAATAAACACTAGATTTTCATATTTTATAATCAATTTTGTTGGGGATGGGGAGATTGTTAGCTTCTCCTGTGTAGGGAGGACAATGAAACAGTTGGTCCATACAACATTTCATTCCACTTGCTACTTCTGCAGAAAAATAGAGGCTGGTTTTCCTCTTTGTGCTTTGTTTCAGAATGAAGTGTTAGCCATAATGTCATACTAAATGCAAAACAGAGTGTCTCATCTCAATTTTCTTTCTTATTGAACCAATTCCTATTTATGACAATAGCGTTACAGGAAAGAAAAATCACGTCCTGTTTTTTCACACAAGCTTAAAATCTGCTCCCATCCAAAATAAGGTGAAGTCAAATCAATTCAATAAATTCTGAGGTTACAGCTATTAAACATTAAAGCTGAAACTTCAATGGTTTAAGAAGCTAGAGAGTACTAGTGGAGTAGAAGCACAGACCACAGTTGGAAGGCCAATCAAAAATAACAAGATTGTAGGATGGATTTCAAGTCAAGCAAACTAACATGACACGTAAGGTTATGTAGTCTATTTCAGGCCTGTGAGACAACATGAAAACCAAATCAACAGGTAACCTGTGGAGAAAGCAAACCAAGGCCATTGACATAGTGTCTACAGTTAATAGTATAAAATGCATTTTACGCATGGGAAAAACAAAACCTTACTCAGTTGAGTCAGAGAGGTTAAGGGTGACAATTCTGAACTGAAGCCTGTGGAGGGAACTCAAAGGAAAATATAGCATCTTCTCACTAAGAGAGCCTGACAACCTATACAGGGATCTTGAAAAATTGTATACATTCATATCTTTCTACTGAAGCCAAAATGATGATTTACTTTCTTCACGCACTGACTTGCAGAAAATATATTAGACTAAACACATATGAGATAAGGATTACCTAATTATCTCCCTGAAATTGAACTGTGATGAAATTCTCAATTTAGATCCAGAGTTCTGGATTAATTCTAACTTTAAAATTATTACTTCTTGAAATGCTCATTTAATTTAATACTATCAATAGATGAATTAAGAAAAAAGAACAGAGAATGTTAGTAGAAAATATTATCCAAGTTACATCAAAAATTGTTTTACTTGGAAAAAAGTAAAAAAAAAAATCCCATGAATCAGCTACCTGAACATTTCAACTATTTGAACTGCAATAGCTAATGAAAATAATAAATAAATTAGGCAGCCTTTATTTGAAACCTTTCTTTTTAAATTAATATTCCTAAGCTAACTTTATATGAACAAGTTCATTCCATTCTGATTTAGAGATGAAGGACAGAATCAAAGAAAAAGACATCTAGCAGAGAAAAGGGAGAAATTGGGTCAACCCACAAATGTTTCCTTCAAGAGGGAGCTCAGAAGGCAAAGGCAGAAAACATAAAGTAAGGCATGACAAAAATCAGAAATACCTTTTAAAAAAAGATTTGCTTCATTAAACAACATGATGTTCAAACTCATCCATTTCAAATTCAAATGCCAAACCAATACAGTTCATCACAGCTTCCACACTCCACCATGTCAGATTTTGAAGGGAATTTCCAAGACCTGTAAAGACTACACGAGACATTTCAGAAGCAAAATATTTTCCACAAGGAAATAGCTTTTGGAGTATATGAAGACCAGGGTACTGCAAGATATTCCTCCATCCGCCATGCCCCTGCACTGCACAGTGTGGGAAAGGAGGTAGAGGAGTTGATGATAAAGGACTGAATTTGAACCTGGTTTAATTTTTATTTTGTTTCTCATTGGCCAGATCTATTTTAATTGGCAATAAATCAAATCAGTTTTCCCCAAGTTGAGTCCGTTTTCCCCAACAGTAACTGGTAAGCAATCTCACAGAATCACAGAATGGTACGGGGTTGGAAGGGATCTCTGGAGATCATCTGGTCCAATGTCCCCGCCAGAGCAGGTCCACATAGAGCAGGTTGCACAAGAACATGTCCAGGTGGGTTTTGAATGTCTCCAGAGTAGACTCCACCACCTCCCTGCGCAGTCTGTTCCAGTGCTCTGCCACTCTCAAAGTAAAGTTCCTCCTCATGTTTAGATGGAACTTCCTATGTTCCAGTTTGTGCCTGATATCTCTTGTTTTGTCACTGGGCACCACTGAAAAAAGTCTGACCCCATCCTCTGGACACTCACACTTTAAGTATTTATAGGCATTGATCAGATCCCCCCTCAGTCTTCTTGCCTCCAGACTAAAAAGATCCAAGTCCTTCAAACTTTCCTCATAAGAGAGATGTTCTAGTCCCTTAATCATCTTCGTAACCCTTTGCTGTACTCTCTCCAGAAGTTCCCCTTCCTTCTTGAACTGGGGATCCCAGAACTGGACACAGTACTCCACACGTGGCCTCACCAGGCCAGAGTAGAGAGAGAGGATAATCTCCCTTGACCTGCTGGCCATACTGTTCTTCATGCACCCCACGATGCCATTGGTCTTCTCATCCAGAAAGGCACATTGCTGGCTCCTGGTCATCCTGTTGTCCACCGGAACTCCCAAGTCTTTTTCCACAGAGCTGCTCTCCAGCAGGTCAGCCCCTGACCTGTATGGGTGCAGGGGGTTATTCCTCCCCAGGTTACAGCACCCTACACTTGCCCTTGTTTAATTTCATCAGGTTCCTCTCTGACCAACTCTCTAGCCTGTGCTTGTCTTTATCTCAACACACAAGCTTTTCCATCGTATTTTCTTACCCTGTGTGGTTGAGAATGGGGAGAGAGAGCATGCCTGAATGGGAATTTGGCAACAGGCCAAAGTCCACCCACTGCAAAGGCTGTAGTAATGGGGACAAGAAACGCACAGTCACCAATAAATTATTCATCATGTACCTTAATGTGTTATCCTAAAATTACACATCACAGGAAAGTGAACTACGTTACGAAAAGATGCCTGCATCTTTAATGCCTTCTCCTATCCAGGCTACCTGGAAGCTAAAGTCACTCTGAATGTTCAGGTGGCATCATATCATAGTACGTAGTTAGTGCTGATGGATTGAACGATGGTAATTTCTGCTTCACATTAATAACTGTGTGGGTAAGGAGATGTCAGGTCAGGTTTGCAGGTCTACACATTACCTACACTAGAGCACACAGTTCTAAGGGTTCATATGTGAAATCTCCATTTCTTTGTTGCTTAGAAAGATTGATTTCCCTCCAGTGATTCAGTGTCTACCTTCACAGAGAACAAATGGAAAAACATAAAATGGTACCAACATGTAATTGTAAATTAGATCATTATTTAGAGGTTTAAATTTATATTGAGGAATGAGGAACAGCTTCACTCTTTTTAAGGGCAATATACCATATATATCTATATCTCATTAGAAAGTAATAATATCATAACAGATTTCTCATCCTGCAAAATAATGAATTAGGAAGGGCAGATTCTGTATCTTTTACAAAATGTAATCCTTTTTACATTTATCAATGTTAAAATGAATTAATGACATTCACTGGACTTTGCAATACCAAGCACAAGTGCAGATCAGCTCTTCCGTGAGGGTATTGTTACATTGTATTGCCATAAAAGTTGTTTTTTTATAATACGCTTTTTGCTCTTTTTGTTACTGCTAGAAATTAAAGATAAAATTACCTTCCTGAAACCCTTTAAAAGAAACCGAATCCAATTATCACTCAGCCAGTGAAGTTTGAAACTTACACTCATGCAGAGAGATCCCCATTTTGGAGTCCAGATGCACTAGGTAAACCTGAAATCAGAATTGCCTCCCTTACTACAGTCTAGATAAGACTTAAACCTATTTGCAGACATCTTTTTCAAAGATCAAGAAGAAAAGAGTAGGGAGGGTAGTGATTTTACCTGGGTAGTCTGTAAGAGAACTCCAGACACCCTTGCTTTTAGGATGGGTATTGTATTCATCACCTGCAGAAATTAAACATACAATTCTTACTCTCATTGGAGCAAGACAGAGAAACTGAGGATCTTATCTCAGATTCTGTCCAATGGAAATGATGTATATTGAGAAGAAACACAAGGCTGTTGTCTCAAGGGTAGAAAAAGAGTGGGTTTACTGCTAAAATTAACTCAGTCTCAGCAGAAACCAGCATAAATACTGCTTGGTTCTATTTCTGTCTGTTTGAATAGTTTGTTGATTTTGAAGACAAATGTAAACGAAAAGCAGCAATTAAGATTTATAACAACATTCTTTGTTGCTGTATCCAGTTGGATATTTGTCTGTCAGTTTACTTATCTTGATTTCATTTCAATCTCTAAGAATATTAACAAAGGCAACAACTAATGCACAAGCAATGAAGAGCTACAAGAAAGATCTAGAAGTACACGGACAAAATTATGTACTCAAAATTATAATTTCAGATACCAATCTCAGAAATGAGTGTCTGGAATGACTAACCATAACTGAGACCAGAATTTATCCGGTTGGTTTGAAAATTAATTCATATATATGAACCATATTAGCAGTTCCACACAACACTAAATTTCCTTCCCCTCTGTTATTTACTCTGACTTTATTTTCTTCTTTGATATATGTTTCACAATTCCATTTAACCAACAGAAAATTGCACTTGTGGTACTGATACTGAATATTGACACCGAATTCTCATTACTACGCTGCTCAGTTGTATAAACACAGCACTTTTCATGGCGAGCTACAGTATCCAAAAATAAAACTCAATTTTACTTTCAAAATTTATCATCAAAATTCCAGCAAGCATATGAATTACAAAGAGAAGAAGACGACATAAGAAAGATCATAATGGTTATTTATATACAAACGAGTGAGAAGTTGGATGAAACTTGTCCAGAGCTTTCACACAGTTCTGAAATTTCAGAACTTTCATAGAAAGCAGAGATGTAGGAAGGGCAGTAATGAGGATTTTAAATACTATCAGAAAACACAAGGCAATATAATTCTTTCACACTGCATGGGGAAAGTCAGGAGCATATCATCTGTATGACTGCTCTACTCGGCACTGGTGATGCCCCACCTTAAGTATTGTGTTGACTTTTGGGCCTCTCACGACAAGAAAGACATTGAGGTGCTGGAGCATGTCCAGAGAAGGGCAATGATGCTGTGAGGAGTCTGGAGAACAAGTCTTATGAGGAGTGGCTGAGGCAGCTGGAATTGTTTAGTCTGGAGAAAAGGGGTCTGATGAGAGACGTTATTGCTTTCTGCAGCTATGGAATCATGGAATTGTCAGAGCTGAAAGGGACCTCTAGAGATCATCTAGTCAAACTCCCCTGCTAAAGCAGGGTTGCGTAGAGCCCATTACTCAGGACTGCATCCCAGCGGGTCTTGAAGGTCTCTAGACAAGGGGACTCCACAAACTCCCTGGGCAGCCTGTTCCAGTGCTCTATCACCCTCACCTTAAAGAATTTTTCCCTCATATTTGAATGGAACATCCTGTGTTCCAGCTTGTGCTCATTGCCCCTTGTCCTGTCACTGGGAAGCACCGAAAAGAGTTCGCCTCCATCCTCCTTCAACCCACCCTTTAGATACTTATAAGCATTAATAAGGTCTCCCTGCTTATAAGGAGGTTGTAGCAAGGTGGAGGTTGGTCTCTTCGCCCAAGTAACAAGTGACAGGAAAAGAAAAAGTGGCCTCTAGTTGCACCAGGGGAGGTTTAGGATGGATATTGCGAAAGATTTCTTCACTGAAAGGGTTACCAAATATTGGAATGGGCTGCCCAAGGAAGTGGTTGAATTCCTACAGATATTAACAAGATGGGTAGATGTGGTGCTGAGGGACATGGCTTAGTAGTGGTTTTGGCAGTGTTAGGTTAATGACTGGACTCAATCTTAAAGGTCCCTTCCAACATAGATGCTTCTATGATTCTATGATCTTGAGAAGAAATGCTTCTCCATGTTTACTAAGCTATGTTACTTGAGATAACCAGGCTTGTGATGAAATGCTTTTCAAGCCCAGCAACCAAACCATGGACTCAGTAGGAGACCAGAGACATGAAGATCACAGATGACTTGACCAGAGTTTGTTGGAAAAGCAGGCCAAAATTTCTCACTGAATCCGGCTACATGCATATATAACTGGAGGGCAGTAGCAAGAATGTAGCAGATATAGTCTGTTCCAAACAAATTACAAATACAGTTTGACTATTTTTTTTTTTTTTTTGCCACATGAATCCTGTTCAAGAAATCTCCAAAAATCTATCACACAATAGTCAATGATAGCCCACTGAGTTAGGCATTTCCTTTTTTCCAGTGGTATAGCACCACTGTAAAAATCTAATACTCTTTGGCACATTCTCACTGCTTTAAACACTAAAGGCAAGGAGAAAAAAATAAAATAAATAAATACAACAAACTGGTTCCCAGCCAAATCCTATTACTTGGAAACATAAATTTACATGCTGAGCATGTCTTTTCTTTCTTATCTCCATTTTCTCATTTTGCAGCACTAAAACTAGCTTCAGGGTGCTTTAATATTTAATTCCATTGAGAACCTTCAATGCTTACATCTAGCTTTGTAAACTTAATAAAAAAAAATTAAACAGAAATATTGCAAATACTATTGCTAGCACTTCAACATGTGGAAAGATCAAAAGAGAGAACATATGCATTAATACATCATCCAATATGGTTTTTGATGCTAATAGTTACTGTCCCAAAAAATGACTGCTCCTCACACACAGTATTTTAGTAATTTGTCTTATCTTTAATTTTGACATAAGACAACATATCTGTATGGATGAGAATCAGGTCATACAGGTCACACAACAGAGCAATTGGGATGCAATTAGTATATCATNTTTTTTTTTTTTAAGGTATTTTGAAGAACCAAGGAGCATTCTCCAATCTAGGGGAATCTCACAGACTACTTTTCCAGATTTGAAATTAGAGTTTATCCTCAGAGATTTATCAGTGCTCTGATATAGGTCACAAGTGGGAACTGTTCCAATAAACATACATTTCTTGGGCTGAGGTTCATGCACAGTTGAGAAATCTGGGGACCATTTAGCTGGGAAAGTTCCTTGGAATAACTTTTCTTTACATATTGAACTTTAATTACTGATCTTGGTTAAGAAGAAAAAAAAGGATTTGTTCTGTGTTTATGCCTATATGCAATAAAAAATTATTTTATGCATTCTTTTAAATCAAAGTGTTGCAGAAAATATATACAATGATTATGTCAGCAGTTTTCAAAATATTTAACTGCAGAACTGGTTTACCTTCTTCAAAACAAATTTAGACTATGCATTGTCATCTCTACAAGATTGTCTTTTAAGTGTGTCACACTTAAAAGTAAGTGTTCACATGCCCTAACATGTGAAATTAGTTTTAAAATAGCAGTTCTGGAAGGTGTTCCTTTTGCAACAAGTTTTATGGGGTTGAATGCCTTTCAGCCTAAAAGGCTTTTCTTTTTCCCTTTTTCTTCCAAACTGAATGAAAGTACTCACACTTTCTTTTACAAAAGCAGGCAGAAATATTGCAAAAAAAAATACAAGAGGAAAAAAGATAATCTACCTTGTTTTAAAAACTATCAGTTAGGAAAAATATATAATTCATTTATAAAAAGAAAAGTTGTACTGCACCCTCCTTCTTTGCTGTGCTGTTAAAGAATTGTGTGAATATGTCACTGAGTATCTAATATATATATATAATGTTTTTTTCTGAATTTTAAAATCTTCTCATTTTTGAGGACATATCAGACCAATTTTACTGTTATTGAGAGTGCAACCATCAGCCAAGAAAATAAGTCAACTAACATATTCAGCAGCCTGCAGGCAAAACATTTCGAATAAAACTAAAATAAAGTTTGATAATATACAGACAAGCACTATACATTGTCCCCTATAAGTCTTGTCCAGCATTTTTTTCACAGAAACAGGTGGTTGAGAGAATATTAGAAATGCTGTAGAAAATTTATGCTAAAACAATTTCACCAGCTTCTAATTAATTTCAATTTACTGCAACAAATTGTTGTCTTGCAAGGTAAGACAACCTTACTAAGGAAAACACTAATGCTCTTTAAAAAATGTTTTTCTTTTAAATGAGAGAAATGACATGTAAAACCTAGCAAAGATATACATGGCATAGAAAATGCTGATAAACTTCAAATGTGGACAAAGGTGCACCCAAGAAAGAGCTAAAAACTTAAACATCATCAATTTCATGTTTTCGTCACAGACCTGAAACTCCTCCTTAATTTAACAATCTAAAGGTTGCACACAACAGATCTGATACAAAATAACATTGGCCTTTAATCATCTAAGATTTTGTAGTTTTAAATGTTAATGTCAAAGCAAAGCTGAGTTTGTTTGAAGGAATCAGTTCAATAAATGACACAACTTAAAAGTTAACCTTAAGGATTAAATTTTGAGCAACATTTGTAAGAGTATATACAATTTTATTAACTAGTATAATTTATGTATTCATTCCTTTTCCCACTCTATACCAGAGCATTGGTAAGATTAAAGCAAAAATGTCCGTAAAAGTATTTGTAAGTATAAAAATAATCTTGCAAAAGAGCAGGGTGATCTGAGCTAGCACATGAAGGTCTAACTATGCAAGCCACAGGAATATGAAAGCTATGAAAAACAAATGATCAATCAGCCAGCAGGCTGTATCTACAACTTCCTGGGTGGCATTTTATCACTGGAATAACCAAAAGCAGAGCAGCAAGATGCTGTTTCTGCAGCTGAGCTTTCTGCCTGTGATATGCCATTGCGTTAAACTGCACTGAGCAAGTGCATTTAAGCCAAACTGCTGAGCTTTCAGTCCCATTTACAGCTCCCCAGGGGACCAGGGCTCCTAACCGAGCTGCACCCAGGCTAAACATTCTCTTCCATCAGCACTCCCTAACCAGCTAACAAGGAAAAGGGATCTGTCTACTCTGAGCACACACAGATTGAGGTAGCAGCTCCTCTGAGATGCATTTTAACAGTGTCTTGAGCAGTCCTGATATTCTGTGATGGGATTCCTACAGCATCCCTGCTGTCAGCCCCCTCCCATAAATTGACAAGAAGGAATGAGAAGAGAGACATAGAGAAAAGCACGAGAAAAGAAAATAAGCATGTGAAGTATTTCCCCTTTTCACCATTTTTCCAAGTGTGACTCTTCTCCTCTTTTTCCCTACCTTGCATTTTATTAGACCTTCCTATTCCAAGACTTGAAGAGGATAATAGATCAGAGCAGAGAGCAGAATGAGAATTGGTATTTGAGCTTCCTTGGGAATATGTATTCTGATTTCCAGAAATAAGATACACCGTAGATAAGCTCCTAACTACATACTTAACTGCCAAAAGAAGAGGTCTGAGTTTCAAGTACAGAGTGACTTAACACATGAGCTGTTGAATGTTCAACTCTTTCCAATGTCAGTCTACTTACTTAACTAATTTTCTTTCAAAAATCTCAGTGTATGTGCTTATCTTCATTCCTCACAAATATCCACAGGATAAAAATCATGAGTGCACTTCAATAAATAAGTACAAATTCAGACAGGTCAACTAAGTTTCCAGATCCTCATTCACCCAAGGAGTCCAGATGGTAGGAGAAAGAAAAGCTGTGACCATGTCCCAGATTTCTTTCATGGATACAGAGCATTAGAGAAGAGCTGGGGTTGGAATTTGTCTTGGCATGGGGAACAAACACATCTTAAGACTAGAAAGCCCTCTTAGGTTCAAAATTACACGCACAGTCAGAGAGAGAAAGGATACACTTCAAAGCTAATTGAAGTCATTAGCGGAACTTTGAAGACAATAAACTGTATTTAGCAAGATTTAAGAAATTATAATAAATCAGTCAGCACACTGACTTCTCCTGTGGTGTAGTGTTTCTTTATTAAACAGGAAGTGATTGCCATGGAAAAGGAACTTTTTCCAGGATAGCACACTTCAACTGAAAATTTATATTTCTATTTAACATCATCTACTGCGTCTACTGACTGTTCATTGCCTGCTTTCAGTAGTAAATTCCTAATTGTAGTAATTCTGTTATGGGTTATAAAGATTTTAGATGGAATTAGATAAATTAATATAGCTTCACTGCTGAGCACACCTGTGTGGTAACATTCCTAATGTCTACTTCTGTGAGCTAAAAATACACATCACTGAAGATGTCCACACGTAGGTGAGAACAAAAAGACGAAGCATAAGAAACCACCGTTCCAAAAGCTGTACTGAGTGTCTTCAGCTAGCCTGTGAATCTTTTGTAAATATTTTTATACAGCCAAAGAATTTGAACTGGCTGATGTAATGGATTAATTTGCTCCAGCAACCTCGTGGTTCCAGACACAACCCATCTAAAACATAATTAAAATACATTTGGTAGATTTGAGACTAAGCTTTTTGAGAACAACAGATTACATTAGAAAGATTTTAATGAGGACAGGGCTGATTAAATCCTTGCTTCCTCTTTTGGATAGGAGCTAGGGAATCCTCTGAATGAGGTTAACATACCATTTACTAACTAGAAGTACATGGAAAATAAGAAGAAAGGAAAAACTAAAATAATCATGGGGTCTTTTGAGGTTTTAGTAGTATAAAATGAACATGTTTAGCTCCTATTCACTTCACTAGAAGAAAAGCAAGTGGCTGTTACACATCACTGTCACCAGAGCACTACTATCTACGTATTATTCCTATATCACTTCCACAAAATACTGCTGTTTTCACATTATGTCAGGTATGTTTTAGCATGCATCATCCTCCACAGCTGAGCTAAATGCTAAGTACTTGGTGAAATAAAAACTGTTTGGGTAGAAATGTGCCACACTTGTGAAGTAATTTACATGAATTAGAATTCACATTAGCAATGTTAAACACCCTCTAATACCTCCAGATGAAAAGTGTTGAGTCTTCTGTGGGATGCTTTTATAATTTTCAAAACTTATTGAGGAAGACAGAGGTAAAGTCCTCACCAGAACCCAAATGTTGCAGCTTCAATTCCCAGCCCTGTCACATATTTTCTATTTCATTCACTTTAGGCAAATCACAGATAATTTCTCTGCTGTCTTCAGCAGATTTGGGAATGTAGCAATACTCAATATTTACTCTCTGTTTGCAAACTAGATTTTTTTTATCATTATTATTTTGTTTTACTGCCATGCTGCATGGACACATTCATTAGCATTTGGGAAACAGCCAGATGCTAGGGTGGCAGAGATCATATTAATAATCTCAATGTTAATGCTCTAACACTTATAGATTTCAAAACAATCACCTGAATAAATGTTCAGATGTTAAAAAGGATTTACCACCTTAGAGTTCCCTTTTATAGACATTCTGCCAGTTGCTCAACCCTCCTTAGTACTAAAAACATAGGCCATTGATTCTGGACTCTAACTATGAATTCAGAAGATCATATTTTATTTTTTAAGATCCTATGCTAAGCTATTTCCCTGAAAGAAGAGGTGAAACAGAATATCTCCAATAGAAGATTTCCTTCTGTCTTCTTTTAAAACCCATAGGAATAGTGCAGGCAGTCACAAGCAGTCAGCTGAGATTTCATCTTCACAGATTCAAGGGTGTTTTAAAAATGTCATGAGGCTATCAGGCAATATATCTTCACTGCCTCACTGTAATAATTTTATTTCCTATTAGGATACGTACATAGCAAGATAAACATTGCCCAGTCTTCACAAACCATTTAAACTTCCCCACTGTCACCACACACAATTCCTCAACAACTGCAGCTGTCATGACCTCTTCAGTATACGATCGTAGATTTGTAAGGTATTACGGAATTATTGCTACCATGTTGCACATAGCTACTATTTTACTTCAAAATTCTATTGCAAAAATGTCTTTGCATCTCATTTAGGTAAATTGTCTAATGCTATGTACAAAAAGCCTAATACTGTGTTCCGTCTTAAACATTCACCATGACACTGTTCTAAATTACCACAATCACATGCTCGCTTTACATTTTAAAACTGAAGCAATCTTTACAACAGTAAGATTCAGATGAATGTGCAGACAATATCTCTTATGGCTGATTGAAGGATGAAAGGTTTATTATGGTGGCTAAAAAATAACACTAAAGACTACTGAGCTTATCTGCAAGCAGATCATAACCAAGGGAATGTATTGCTCAACGTTAATTTGTTAGATCACTGAAATTAGGCATAAGTGAGATACCAGACAGGCATATACTGAAGAAGAAATAAGTTTATACAGAGAGCCCAGTTAGAATTGTGATCCTTTCACAGCGTTTTCAGACCAGAGTTAAAATATTTCATAATACTGTTAATATATTCTGCTAGTATGAAAATGTAACTTGTAGCAACACTTAGAAATATGGCTCAAGGAATGATTTTTCAATAATACAGTTGAAAAACAAATAAGAAAAACCCCAACCCACGACAGATTACATAGTTAGAAAGAAATAGCAAGACCTTATGATGTGCATGCAGACTCAGTGTCAGTGAACCCAGAATTACTCAGTATAAAACTAAAGGCAAGACTAAAATTCAGAGTGACCCAGCACATGACACAGTCATACACAAAAAAATAGTATTTTGCAGATAGGCACACGCTTGCCTCGTGTGCACTCACAGTTGACCAAATGAGTGAGATTGCCCTTAGCAAAGCCTGAGCCTGAGGAAATAATCTGTTCGAAGAGAAAGGGGTATTCTAGCACTGGTTGAGGGCTGTGCTTACCACATTCACACAGCCCGGGGGTAGCTCAGAGCACAGATTTGGAGAACTCGCATCTCTGCACAAAGCTGTGCTAGCACAGACACACATAAGGAGGTGTCATATAAAGAACTGAGCAAAACAAGGGAGCAACACGCAGGTCAGAGTGTGAAGGGAGGAAGGTCTGGAGAAAAAGAATTGATTACCTAGAACTCCATCAAGAAACCATCATGTGCATCTTCCGTTTTTGTACCATGAGCTTCTAAATATCTCTATTCAACAGACTATAACCTTAAAATATTCCCTATTTTTAGGCACGCCACACTAAACAGAATTATCTCTATTTTTAAAAACTGCAAGAACAACTACTACAATGAACATTTTCCCATAAAATATTAAAGTTTCTCTTTCCTGTAAATATTTTATGTTTTAAAATGTTGCATAATACTTTTAGTACTGAAATTCCACAGCCACAAAGACTTAAAGTTATATTGTACACCTAGAGGATTCTTTCAATCCAAGTTGCTCAGAGAAATTTCATTTATCCTCTTTCATTTAATTACTGATTTAAATACTAAACTTGTATATTTTACTTCTGGGGAGTCTCATGTGCAAAGGATTTCTAATGATATATAGGTATATTAAAATATAATAATAACAGGCAAGTTATTTTTTGTTGGGACCAGTACCTATTTGATCAAAACTAGGCCTGTCAAATGCGTATACCTTAAAAGCTTAATGTGCATAAAGAATAATCCTCAAAATTTTGTGGTTTATAGATTCAAAAGTCATGCATCCTCCAATTTTAACCTCATTAGGTGATTTACATTTCATAATTCCTGTCCCTTTGATGTTTTAATTTATCGACATCCAAACTTGCCACGATTTCTGATAGCTCTTTCTGAATGACAAGATTCAGGCTGTGACTTATTTACTCTCTATTGCACGAGTGACACATTAAAAACTTGTCCTTTAATTTCACTTACCTAATGTGTTCTTGTGCAAACCTAAATTAAATCCTACTGGTCCTTAATTTCAGTCTTTCACAGCAATGTAACATTTTACACTGGGTCGCTCAGAGAGTCTTCTATGGCAAGCGAGTGTGACACCTTTTTGAATATGCAAGATTTTTAACATGGAACAGTAAAATAACATTAAAATAAAACAATATAAGCAACGTAAGTTATAAGAAGTGAAACTTTTGAGAAAATATGGCACGTATACATAGCCCAGAGATGTTACAAAAATAGCACTTTCATTTTTATTACCGATTTTCCCCTTTGGTTTGTTTATTTTCTCTGTGAAGGTATATTGTGACATATATTTACTTTCCTTCATTTCCAAGCTCTCTAATCAGTTTGAACTGCATACTTGTACTTCAGTGAGGCACTCAAGGAGAAGAAGTGAACATTTTTCATTTCAGAAACTTGCAAAGATCTTTTGTTTCAGGTCAAAATACAAAAATGCTGAACAGGAGATGGGCAGATTTCTGACATCCCAGAGGATAAAAAACAACAGTTGCTTCCTTATTTTCACCACAGGGACACTTTCGTATGTGATGCATTCTCCTGTGCAATTTATGCCAGAGAGAAAGCCCAGTCTACACAAAGAAAAATTTGAAAACAAATTGTTGAAATAATTTTAGTGACTACCAAGTACTATCACCAGTACTTTTACTAGCAGTCCTGCTCAAGATGCCAGTCGGGAGACCGCTGACTATGATCACCTAAACTAGCACTCCCAGATTTATGAGCAATATTTAGCCAGATCCAAGTGATTCCTTATTTTAAAAATAGCATTGGTAGTAAGACATTGGTAGTACACAGTGTAAGTGAAAAGGGGGCTGAAATGGAGCACAGATCCTTTAGCAAATCTGAATTCTACAAAACAGAAGGGTTCCAAGAATTTATTTCTAGAAATTGTACATAATGTTTCAAGTGTATTTCCTTTAAAAATAGGGAATTATGTTTTGCAATTTCTGCTCATAATAGAACAAGAGAGATAAAGGAGAGCTATAAGGAACTGCTCACATAATTAAAGATTTTCATAAATAATCCCTCAGCTTGCTATTCAGCTGAACTTTTCTGTGAAGTCTGATAGGAATTATGTCTCTTCCACTGAGCACTGTGGAATGGTTCAAGAAAGCTACATTTGGTGTGATTGTCTAGCCAACTTCCGAGGTGTTCTGAATTGTTTCTTTAGACCCTTCTTTTATATGTATATCTCTCACTATAAATCAATTTATGTATCTAACATATCATATAGGCTTTTTATTCCTTGGAATTATTTGATGGAAAAGTCTTAGTCTTTGAGACTATTAGTATTTGTATGATACTATTTTGACACTAGCAGTTTTTAAGTGTAAAACCTCTGCTGATAAATGAAGTTTAACAGTTTGGGATGATGAGCTGAGTCTCACTAGTCCTGTGCTGTGACAGTCTCCACTGCCCAGCACAAATGCTAAAAAGCTACAGAAGTTCCCATGCATGCATCAAGGTGTTTGGTTTTTCTTGAATAAAGCAAAAAGAGCAAAACCATACTGCTAAGCACAACTGCCACCTACCCCACACTCATACGGGAGGATCCCAAGCCAAGGCCCTAAATACACCAATTTAGGCTGCACTTAAATCTTCGTCTCCTTCAACAGAAGACACTGTCCTAGCTGCTGCGTTGCTGCAGGGATGGACTATTTCTCTGCCTGATATTATAACAAATAATTATTTAATGTCCTAATGACATTATTTGATGTCACTCACCTACAGCAGAGGACAGCAAGGCTCAAATTCCAGATCTAATGAATAGTTAATTACTAATACAATGTGGTGCACTTACAAATGAAAGGATTTGATTTCAAAGAACTCAAAACAAGAATGTGACATAATAGAGGTCAGGGTTTGAATCATGTAAGGTAGGAATTGGCATCCTGGCTTTCTATATCTGTACTTTTGGGCCTTTACTGTTGATGAGAAGTCACTGCCAAAACTGGCAGGAGGATTCCTGCAGAAAGTTTTGGGTTGACTGTCTTATCTTAGAAGCATAAACAATTTTTTTTTTCCACAACTTTTTCTAAATGTTGGTGGGAATTTGAAGTGCAAGAATTAGATGCTTTCTGGACTGTCTGACAAAAGAGGTCATATACACATCAAATTGACACAAGCAGCTACTGGCATGCTAACATAATTTAAACAGAAAAAAATCTGAATTGTGAAGGATCTCTGATCTCAAATGAATACAAAGCAAGTCCCATGCCCAGATCACACAGGCAATAAGTAGGTTTAGCATGGAAACCAGAGAAATTGTGTTTTTCTGAAGAATGTAAAAGATTTGAGACACAAGAGCAGAGGGTGGTCCTGACTGGCAGGTCAGGTTTTGGAAACCACATATATCCTAGTACAGAGAAGTCCACTGGTAGGGCTGTTGTGCTGATGGCACATTTCTGTAGGTTTTTTATACATGCTTTCCACTTTTTTTTTTTTTATAAAAACAGAGTGAAGATGCACCTTCCCACATAATAAATATAGCCTGATTCATTTCCTCCCCACTTCACTACCCATTCTTTGTTAAAACTGTTATAACGTAGACTTTTAATAATAATCAAGAAGGAAAAGAATTCACAACCATCACTTCTGCTGGTAATTACTCATCTTCTCTTAGAAAACACTACTTTCTCCCACATCTGATACAGATTAGTCTCCTTGTGCAGAGACAGGATCTGTCTTTGAACAGTGCATATAACCGATTCCTCAAGAATGGATTCCATATCAAATAAAAAAAAAATATTTAGAGCATTCAGTTGATTTTGTAGGAGATTCTGCTCCTTTTCATTGTGTAATCTCTGTGCATACATTTAAGCTCTTTATGATATGAAAGGAATACATTCTGTCACTTTAAAAATCAGTCACTGGGAAATGGATAATGTAAAAACACAATCGGCAAGCAGTGTGGTGTAATAGAATAAACAATACCCAGAGAACGTGCTACTTTGAATTTCCCAGCACTTTGCTAGCATCAATTCACAAGAGCTTCTCTCTCACCCTATGTTAATCAAAGCACCTGACACTGACCCTGCAGAGCATACTGATTACAACAATGATAATAAAAAAACATTTGGTGTTTGGTCCCGTGTTTGCTGTTGTACTTTTGTGACAGGTATGACACACTCTGTTTCCCATTATGGTTGGGGTTAAATAGCCAACAACAGATGAAGCTTCCAACATGCTGCTAGAACTGTTCAACCGTAAAAGAAACACTGCTTAGCATGTTTTAAATAAATACTAAAGAATTAGAGAGCACATGGTAGAAACATTAATCTCATAATCCTCCTAGCATGTCGGCTGTTTATGTGAACACAGACAGGTGGTTTGGGCTGGGGCTGATGGCTGCTATCTGCTCTGGCCTTGAAATACAGACAGATCCTAAATTTAAAAAAACAATGAATAATCATATTCTGCCTGAAGCTGTTGGATCTGGCCTGGTTGTTCAGGATAGCCTGCTAACTGATGAAGGTGAGATGTGTGCAAGACCAGCCTGGATACGTAACAAACAAAAGATGCAGTTTTTATGCCCCAAGCCCCTTATAAAGAGAACAAGCATCTTCCTCCTTTCTGTTTGGAAAAGCTGTAAAATACGCAACTGACAGCTATTTCCAGACTTCAGCCTGTAAGACATATGACACAGTAGGACTTCATTAACCATTCTTTTTTGCAACCCAGCAGTGCTGCTGTTTTGCACTTCTTTCTAGAGAGCATAAGCAGCTACTTGGTATGACCCACCAAATCCACATACACATCCCTAAAACTTGGCATGCAGTAGCTACAGAAAACTGGTTTTCTCCAAATCAGAATCAGCATGTCACAAAACAAATGTATGTGTTGATCTTTACTTTGAATATGAAGCTTATGACCAAGCCTAATTTTATTTCATTCAAAATAATGGCAAACTTTGAATTCAACACAGATCAATGTTCTGTTGAGATTTAAAAGTCACTTGAGGTCTTTTCTGATCTATTAGCTATTGTCTATCAAAATACTGGATGTGCTGTGTACACATGCATACAGGAGGAAAAACTGCAGCTGATTTATGTTTTTATTACTTGACACTAACAGAGTGTACCACAGCTCAGAATATGCAATCTCTAAAATTATTTAGTTCTGGATGATTTTATGTCATTAAGATACAACAACCAAAGCTCAGAGGTGATCTTTGAGGTATTATTTCCAATTAAATGGAAATCGATATGTTTTAGTGACAAAAATAAATTAATTTATTATTTTCATAATGAATCTAATTCCACTTTTACATGTAAACTCCACAATATTTAATTTCTTACAATTTCCAGCAAGATTTCTACAGGATGCCTAATTGATCTTTCTTAAAAATAAAAAATCCTTCACACCCCTCTTTTTTCTTCTTTTTAATAATTTATTTAACAACCCCCCAAATTAGATGCTAGGACACTACAGAAGGATTGTTACATGTGCTAGCTCATTTTGACAGTTGTTTTCCACTAGTTACAACAAAGTGATGGTAGAAGCCACTTAGAAGCAGAGTAGCTAGTAAGAATGGGAGAAGAACTGGTCTTACAAGGAAACTTAGTCACAGTCAAATCCAGAAGGAAATTTGAAAATAAACCCTTAGAATTTTTTATTGTTATTTAAAAGGAAAATTATTTCCTTCTCTTACACCATAGCACTTAAATAATTCATTCCCTTTAATCACTTTTTTTTTTTTTTTTTTTTTTTGTAATGTAACAGCCCAGGATGAAAAAAGGACTGGAAAGAGGGAAAAGAAACAGAGGGGAACCCTTATAGAGGGTTAGAAGGTTCACTTTCAACTGAGTATTAGAATGTGACTTGATGGGGAGGGAGCAGAGTGAGTAGTGATAGCAGGGAAGTCATGGGAATTGAGGAGCTGTCAATTCAATAGCTCTCTTTTAAGAGATTAAATCCGTGATCTTTTCTCTTCTCTACCAAACCTAGAAATTCTTGCTCTATCCATCAATACTGTTCTTTCAAATCTACACTGTCTCTCCTTCAACATGATTTTGTTCAAACTTTCCACTGTCTGGAAAATTTGGGTCAAGCTTTGCATTGCATTGCAATCTTTAAAAATCATGTAGCTTTCTCCTTCCCTTGCCAACTTTTCAAAAGCCATGGAAAAAAAGAAAAAAAATAAGAAACTGTATGTTATTTTGCAGAGGCAAAGAGTCCCTTTTCAAATACAAACGTAAGTATTGAGACAGTAACAGCAACATTTCAAAGCAGTTTTAAAATCTTTCTGAGGTAAGATTTGACAAACAAATATGTTGATTTCTAGTTAACAAAATAGCAGAAGACCAAAATATGAACCAGGTCTTACGGACTCAGGAATATTCTGTGTTCATCATTCCTTTATTTTGATAAAACTGACTACTGCAACATGCATTTTAGAATTAAATACTGCATGAATGCAGCAATGGGTGAATTTGGTGTCATACAAGTATACAGAAGTTAATTGTTTGCAAAAAAAAAAAAAAAAAGCATCTTTTTCTTCTATCCTTAAGATTCATTAAGTGACTCTAAGACTGTTTACTTTTTACAAAGCCTTCCATGTTTCACTGGGATTTTAAAAAATACCTACATAATAGGGGAGCACAACTTCCATTGATTTTTTCCAAGATATTGCTTCCAGATTACTTGTATGCTTCTGAAAACACAGCATCCCATGCTTAGTCCTCCATTCTGTTCCAGTCAAATATATACAAAAGCTTCTGGGCCGCATATACAGTATGTCCTGCCACAGATGAGCAGTGATTAAAGAGAAAGGGAGGGATGACCAAGGGTAGGGGCACCCACAGAACTGAGAATCTAAGAATGCATCTCACAGGTGAAGGCTCTTCATGGCTAAAGTTTTTGTATGCAAAGACCAACAGCACAGTTCCTGCATTCTTTTCTAAAAGGATTCTTTGTGACAAGAGATGCCTGAGAACTTCAAATATGCTCCTCCAAACATCATACAGCTAAATGAGTAACGTCCTAGTCTCTCCCAGCCCTCTTCAACCAAAGTGACCGACTCTTCCAGATATACTTGGAACAGTATTATGGCTAGCAAAAAAAGGCTGAAATTTTACTGGTGCAACAAATCATGAAATACATGTGTGAGTGCATCTCTGTTTCTAGTTCAGGATTTGTAATTCTCAGTACTGCTTTGAACCAAATCCTCACTTCTGCAGTCTGAAAATAACTGGAATGCCTGGGTATTACTTTTCTCCTATTTCTTAAATGCATCCTGAGGGACTCTGAAATAGTCTGAATCAAATTCACTGCTTCAAATTTAGCTACTAAGCACTGTCTCATACAGAAAAGTAAATTTCAAAGAAAGTGAGCTTCATGCACATGTACATGTGAGCCCTCACTAACTAATAGAGAGCTCAGAATATATCAGAAATGATGAGCTGTATTTCTGTGCCCCATTTAAGATTCAGTTTTACTGTTCTAATAGCAAACATGGACTTAAGTATTTCAAGAAGATGAAAGGAGGATGGGAAAAAGATGTAGGTAATGTAGCAGCACTATCTCTCTCCAACACGGTTGACCTAGTGACGTCCCTACCGTTGCTCACCCTGAAATCACAGGTCATTTCAGCCACAGTATTTGGGGGAAAAAGAGAAAACCGCAGGCCACTGGCCTCTGCGTTGCACAAGGTGAGCACAGTTTTGATCTCAATATACAGCAGTTCCTCACCTCTCAGCTGAAGTATGACTATGGACATGCTGTATTAAAGAGTAGATTAGCACAAGTGAGTCCTATTAAAGTAATTTTTAAATTATTATTATTATCATCACTGTAATGGAATGAATGAAAGCTTAAAAAATTAGATAATGAATTGGAATAAGGAATTTCCCCACATTTTTGCCAGCCACATTTCAAATGGAGATATTATATATTGGAATGCTCTTTGCTGTGTGGGTGGAAGAGAAGCTTATACATTATATATGGGTGTAATTACAAATCCATACCTGTTTACTACAATGATGACAAATCCATACCTGTTTACTACAATGATGACATATCATCTACTGCTACAATTAGGCCTGAAATAGGAATTCAACTTCATATTACCAAAAATAATACTGCAGGTGCAGTAATACAATCATCTTAATAACGTGAAACTGTCTGTTTCACTGGTAGAGTAAATGTAAATGTAAATCACTGAGATAAAATACAAGTTTATTTTACAAGTACAATTATGTAAGATTCACTTCCCTTTTGATTTGTTTTCTGCAGAAAATATTTATATTATGAGTTTGTAATTGGTAATATGTATAAAAATAGAAACATTTATTTTTCCACTTAGAGCAAGAAAGCTGGAGTGAAAAGGCAGTGTCACAGTCAGGTGTACGTTCTCCTGCCCTGTTTGCCTCTGATACATTAAGCATTAGCCATTGATGTAAGCGGGATTGCAACCTCACCAGATCTTATTTTTTTGAGCGTGTCACACAGCTATTCCAGTGGTGGAGAACAGCAAAAAGAGCATTAAAAACCAAAAAAACCCCCACCTAACCCAACCAACCAACCAAACAAACAAAAAAACCCCAACCAATAACCTCCTCCCCGCCCGCCCCAACCAGATAAACAAAATAACCCAGGAACCCTGAAAAGTGACATCATACTTGATAGGTTTGAAATTTCACTATAGATCTGTTTCCAAGAAGAAATAAAGCAGTAGTGCTGCAGCAAATTAGCAAATTAATGGAACTTGGAAAAGTGGAAGGATGAGAAAAAGATGGCAGTACAAAATAGAAAAAAATAAGGAGGTAAAAAAATAGTTTTGAGATTTAGCTCAAAGATGATGTTCAACAGTAAACCTTACAAGGTGGAGAAGTGTATCATCAGTCCCTGCTACTAAGGCTCCAGGATGGCAAGGAGAGGTCTCGCTTAGAAAGGTTGGAAAGTAAAAAGCTGAAAAAGCTCAGTTGCATTGGTATTTACAACTGGAAAACAAATTTAATTTGCCTGAATTATACCCTGTTTTCTTCTATTCTAAGTGGATATTCTTACAAGTAAAACATTTTATCAGGTTAGAACAGTGAGCTTTACGCAAATATTTCCCAAGTGTCTAATAAAAAAAGTTTTCAACAGGTTCTCTTAACTTATATTCAATACAAAGCTAAATGTTTGATAGAGATTTTCATATTTAAGCCAAAATTATGTGGAACTTCCATTATAGCAATATCTAAGTTTTGCAAGCTTTTTTCTTTAAGAATTCACTTCTTTGGGTTCAGCTCAAATGTTAGAAATCTATGCAACAGTGTTGTTTTTTTTTAATTCTTTCTTTTCTTTTTTCTGCAGCAAAAGTTCAGTCTGTAGATGTATAGTTAAGTAAGGCAAACAGATGATCTTCTTAGTAGATCTAGGTAACAAAATTTCAAAGCAATGGTAGTATGTGGAAAAGGTAAAAGACAAAGAGGAAAATTATCCATTCCTCAAAAGCCAAAGTTTTTAGAGACATAAACTTTCTCTTAAAAGTAGCCATTATATCACTACCAACTTTTATATTGGTCACTTCCAATATACATAATTCCTGTATTTTTAGCATTTTTTTTATCTTCTTGTACTAGCTGTGAACCTTCCCTTAGTCCCTGACAGACTGCAAACAGAGAACAAAAAGGACAGCCTCTGCCCTAAAGACCTGCCAGTCCAAGTACAACAAGGCACAAGACAACTGATGGAGCGGAGCCAGGGAGAATGAGAAAACAATAAGATACTGGGAGTCAGCATGACAGACACACCATTTGCTTGACTGTTATCAAGATTCTTCTAGAGACAAAGGGTGTATTAAGGAAAGATATAATGGATAAACAAGGTGGTGGATGTTTTTGTGTGTCACAAGTGCTTCCCAAGCTAGATGGAGGAAGTAACCTAGCATGCTAACATGCAGGTAACAAAATCCTTGCATCACCGGCTGCCTGAAACAGGATGCAATGACATTGACATCACAATAAACAGTACATATACTAGGAAAGGCCTTCAGTGTCATTAAAAGAAAATTCTGACGTGACAGAGAAAGGAAGCACCATGAGAGCGGTTAGCTGAGAGCAGGCAAAATGCCCTAAGTCACAGGTTGAGAAAAATATTTTGGCAGCAGCTCTGAATAGATGTGGATTAGAAAACAGGACACCTGCCAAGACCAGAAAACAGAATATTGCATTATTGGGATACGAAATGTTATGACTTTTAGATTTGCAAATGGCTAACAAAGGCTGTATGTAAGAGCTGTCATGTAAAAAGAAAATCATGTAAGAAGAAAGCAGATGCCAGGATATAAAAGATAATCAAAGCTGCGAATGAGATCAAGGCTATAGGCCAAACAACAGAAAAGAGATGATGCTGCCCACAGTGCCTAAGAAGGCTGCACCTTCTAATGGAGAAGAGATAGAGAGCTCTGCTTTAGCCCTTTTGAAATGACAAACAATGCCAGGTGAAAATTAAACATTTCCTGAAGACAACACCACTGTTTAAAACGAAGAAAGAAACAACACTCCTATCAAAGTGTTAATAGTTTATCACAAAAATATCTTTCAAAGAAAGAAGATAGGTGCTCTATAGATAGATAGATGCTATATATTATAGATGCTATTGATACTTCAGCCACTAGCTGGACCACTACTGATAAAGGAGGGCAAGCTTCCTCTTGCATTACTATTTATGGGGACCAGGGATGTGCCTGTTCACCCCTACTTTAACTCAGATACACTGCCTTCATGTTTTTCAAAACACTTTTTAAGATGAAGAGGACAGGGCATCCTTATCTTTTCAAAAAACTTGAGAGCACCAACTACTGTGTGATACAAAGTTATTCTCAAGGACTGTGATTTCCGAAAGCACTGCTCCACTCCATTCCTCAGGAAAAGATGTGAATCCAAGCAAATTGAGAAGGGAACACCATAACCGTAATTTGTCAAACAAACAATTGTAAATACTTCATAAAAACAGGAGACCTGAGGCAGCTAGATAACAGATTTTAAGAGCTGAATAAATTAAACAAATGGCATCCCCGCAGACTGTTTTTCTTACACTTTGTAAGTACTTAGGCTTCATTTATACAAAACACTGGGGCCGGAGGGAGAGCACGGGGAAGAGAGAAGCAGACACTTCCTATAATGGCTTTCAGTTTAGTAAAGTAAAGGTTAGTTTAACCAAACTCATCTTTTAGGAAATATGTCGAGATTGCACTATGTGTAAGAGTGGAGGGGGGGGATAAGACAGACAAATGATAGACAGGATTAATACATTCATAAGGAGAAGTGAACAAGTGCCAGCCTAGTCTTATCTGTCTATCCACAGTTCTGACTCCAGATAACATTTAAATCTCCTTCATTTGAGTTTCAAAGAAACCTCTGTTCACAAGCCATATAAATTCAAATATTTGTGCAGATTCTACCAGAAGTGCTTGTACTTGCCTAGTAAAAAACATTAAAAGCTTGGGAATTAAACGTTAATTTTCAAACACCAAAAGAACAAATCATCATGCTTTTAAACCCACACAATTTTGTACATCTGTAAACACACACCCACACTGTTCTGTACATATAGGAAACTCATTAAATTAAATCTGAGCCCATTTGCAGAGCTTGCAATGGCACCACAAACAAAGCAAAAGATATTACAGAAAGTTCATGGAAAATTTAGGAACAACAGAACAAGTTGTCTTACGTGTTGCCAAAATGCAGTAACATTAATTTTTAAATTGGAAGAAATATTTAAACAATGCGTTCTTAACTAACCATAGCATGAGCCACACTACCATCCTGAAACTAGATTTGTAGGTGTTTCTGTCTGTATATAAGTACAAGAAGATATTCTAAAGACTTGAATCTAAGCATTTGTCTAACCATCTGTAATAATAGGTACACTTGCAACAACACTCAGGCATTATGTTTCCACACAAAAGGATAGGATCCTCCTCTTTTTTATCTTCATTGCAAGACATTTTCAAAGGTACCTTTTCATACCGTGGGCCTAAAGCAGCAGCTTTTGCAATGTGCTCAGTTCTTTGGAAACAGTTTGAAAATCGTGAGTGGGTTTTGAAAAAAATTATTTCTTTAATAGACCATTTAATCAGAATATGGAGAGAAAGAAAAGCTCTGCATCTCAAATGTTCATTACCCAGGTAATGATTTAAGGTTTTTAACCCATCACCCTATGAGAACTTAGACTGTTTTATTTTATCCACATGTATGTTTTTGCTACCAGTTACTACTTTTCTTCATTTTCACTTTGTACATGACCCATATTTCTTAGGTCATACTCGCTTCTTCTTAACAAGGATCTTTGATAACAAAGTAATCCAATGAATTTGTTTACCTCACCAAAACCTTTTTGTGGTTACATTTGACTACTATCGACTGCCTGCCCTTCTCTTACACACTCACTAACCACACAGCCTCCATCAACACACCTAGCTAGGTATCAAAGAAGGAAAATCACATCTTCTTTATGCCAGGCAGCATGCGTGATTATTTACAGCTTTCTATTTCAATACAATTACTTTGTTAAGGCGACTGGAATTTCCACTATTAAAGCAGTTATCTGTATCTTCCAAGTTCCATTTGCTCTAATATCTGGCAGGATATTACATTGAGAAAAGATATTCAGGAGTCACTCAGTGAACAGCAAAAAAATTTAGATGCAAGATAAACAAATAATAGGAAAACTGTGAAGAAGACCAATAACTTTCCTAAGTGAAAGTCACTTAGTACCACCAATTCTTCTAAGTAAATAAATAGCAACTATTATTATTATCATTATCACTGGCATTTAATATCTGTGAAAGAATAAACCTTGTTTCAGATTGGAAAAAGTGCAACAAATGGGAATAGCTCTCTATTTTGGAAATGAAGACAGGCAGTTCTTACTTCCAACGAAAGCCCTAGGAGGCCCACATTTCCTAAGATTGAAGAAGTCACCCAAACTCCATACTCTTCAACTTTCCCAGACCAAGATGTACGTTCTTGTGACTAAGCAGACAAGCTCTTAATTCTTTCAGATACAAGACATAAACCTCAGAGATTCACAGAAAAAAAAAAAAATATATAGAAGACAACAACTACTGGCCTGAATCTAAAAGCTAAAAGTCCGAACAGGGTAATTTTTATGTTCCTTCACATTCCTGAAATTAATTGATCCTGAAAATATCTATGTCATCTACCTGGACTTGTGCAAAGCATTTGACACAGTTCCACATGACGTCCCTGTCTCTAAATTGGAGAGACATGGATTTGATGGATGGACCACTCATTAGATAAGAAATTGTCTGGACGTGCTGCACTCAGAGTTGTGGTCAATGGATTGATGTCCAGGTGGATTCCAGGGATAAGTGGCATTCCTCAGGTGTTGGTATTGGGACTGGTGCTATTTAACAGCTTTGTCGGCAACATGGAGTGAGTGCACCCTCAGCAAGTTTGCTGATGATACCAAGGTGTGTGGTGTGGTGATGCCATCCAGAGTGAACTNTCCACATGACGTCCCTGTCTCTAAATTGGAGAGACATGGATTTGATGGATGGACCACTCATTAGATAAGAAATTGTCTGGACGTGCTGCACTCAGAGTTGTGGTCAATGGATTGATGTCCAGGTGGATTCCAGGGATAAGTGGCATTCCTCAGGTGTTGGTATTGGGACTGGTGCTATTTAACAGCTTTGTCGGCAACATGGAGTGAGTGCACCCTCAGCAAGTTTGCTGATGATACCAAGGTGTGTGGTGTGGTGATGCCATCCAGAGTGAACTGGACAGGCTTGAGAGATGGGCTCATGCAAACCTCTTGAAGTTCAACAAGACCAAGAGCAAGGTCCTGCACCTAGGTTGGGGACATGCCCAGCACAAATACAGGCTGGACAGAGAACAGATTGAGAGCATCCCTGAGAAGGACTTGGAGCTGTTGGGTGATTTGAAACTCAATGTGACCTGGCAATGTGCACCTGCAGCCGAGAAAGCCAATTGCAGCCTGGGATGCGTTAAAAGCACTGTGGCCAGCAGGTGAAGAGAAGTGATTCTCCCCTTCTACTACACTCTGAAACCCACCTGGAGTACTGTGTCCTGCTCTGGGGCCCCCAACATAAGAAGGACATAAACCTGTTGGAGCAGGTCCAGAGGAGGGCCACAAAGATGATCAGATGGCTGGAGCACAGACAAGCTGAGAGAGTTGGGGTTGTTCAGCCTGGAGAAGAGGAGGCTCTGGCGAGACCTTACAGCAGCCTTACAGTACCTAAATGGGGCCTACAGGAAAGATGCGGAGGGGTTCTTTATCAGGCAGCAGAGCGATAGGATGAGGGGTAATGGTTTAAAACTGGAAGAGGGGAGATTTAGATTAGATATTAGGAACAAATTCTTTACTGTGAAGGTGGCAAGACACTGGTACAAGGTGCACAGAGATGTGGATGCCCCATCCCCAGAAGTGTTCAAGGCCAGATTGGATGGGGCCTTGAGCAACCTGGTCTAGTGGAAGGTGTCACTGCCCATGGCAGAAGGGTTGGAACTACATGGTCTTTAAAGTTCCTTTGACCCAAACCATTCTATAATTCATTCTATGATTCATTTTTCGAGGGTGAGGTGGAGTAGTGTTTGGAGGTTTTTTTTTCCATAAAATACTGTGGCAAGTGTAATGCTCAACTAGGCAGCAACAAAACTGTTCCATGAGGATGCATAAACCAAGGCCACAGTTTGCAGGACAACAAAGGCAAACTAGTGGGTTTAGCTCTGCTCTTATGTACCAAATCAGCAGTTCCATACAATTACAACTACTCATATTGACTGAAAATAACAGGGCCGCGCAGGTGTAAGTGGAGGGCAATTATACAATGAAAAATATCATTTAAGAACAGCAACATCATTAAAGTTGCAGCACAGCCTGATTTGCAGCTCCCAGAGGTACCGTGTTGGGCTGTCAGTTTAGAAAACACATATTGTTACTTGTAAATTGAGAATACTTTATATGAAAATCACTGAAATACAGAAAAATAACTTCTAAAATGTCATGGTTACAAATCCAGTTTTCACTATTGGACTTTCACCCTCTGAATACAGTACTGAGTCAAAGAAAGGCTTTCATGCAGGGATGCAAGAAGACAAGAGGAAAGCAGAATGTTGTTGCAGAAATGATGCTAGGACTTTATGAGATTCAAGAGGCTTAAAGCAAATTTAACGTTTCTACCTAGATGTCTTTCAAGCATGCGGGAACATCAGAAATGCATGTACCCCCAGCAGTGCTGGTGAACCAAATGTGCCTTCCCCATATATCTTCAAAGCCAATAAAGGGTATATTAAAACTGGTTTCTTCTGTAACAAGAAGAAACCTGAGAGCAACAGCAGTGGATCATAAAATACTTCAAGATAACTTAAACTTTGTCAGTGTAAGATTTTTTGTCATTCTTTAATATCTCCCCAAAGACTGCAGAAGAAGACAAAGCTTCCAGAAAGCAAAATCAAAAACAATACAAAGGATAAATTAGATTTCAAATGTATTGCCAGGCATAACCATGAAGCATTAACAATGTACAAAATTTCATTTAAAGTTACGAAGAACATGACCCATCTCCAGTGTTTTTTAAAGAAATTAAGCAATAATTTTATTCTAAGTGAATGTTCCAGAGGGTAAATGACTTCTGCAGTGCAATAAATGGTACAGCAAATTGAGAAGTACATTTTAAAAGTAGAAGCAATTTTCCTTCCATAACCTTCACTTGAAAGAACATTATTGCTATTTTATTAAATGGACTAAATGAAAAATAAATTAGAAGGCATTTTATGGGGTTTAAATACACTTAATATCACAGTAAGATACGTGGATTTAAATGGCAGCTTTCTAAATTATACTGCATTGGCAGCACAGAATATACAGAACATTTCAAAGAAATAATCAAGTAACATGACGGGACATTCACTATTGTTTCCTTGAGGACCCATGAACAGTACCAAAGATCTATTCCATCTCTGCTTATGCAACTCATTATTCAAAATTTTACTTCATATAAACCCAAGATTTTGGCAAGTTATTGTTCCCCTGCTAAAAATATTGCCGCAAAAACCAAATATCCTCAGGACATACAGTCTGTACAATGTATGTACAGGGGAAACTGTTAGGTAAACCTTGAATGGCAATCTGATGCATTTCCCAACCAAGGGAAGAAACATACCAGCGATGTGCCAAAAAACTTGCTGAGTAAGGTTATTTTCTTAATAGTAGGAGAGAGATTCAGTTCTCAGAAAATATGAAGTTCTTGATGTTACAAGACTGTCTTACAACATAGCACAAAATAATTAGGAAAATAAATCTTACATTGAAGCTGCACAACACAGCAATAACTTGTGATTTTTTGTCAGGTTGCACAGTGGAAACATCAAAATTAATGACTTCCTGTTTCATTACAGCAACAATGTTTGTCACATTTACCTAACTTGTAGGTAACCAGAGTAGTCCTGTATCCATTGCTTCAGTTTATTTTCATAATGTAGTTACTAAACTTATATAAAATGGCCAAAAAGTATGGGTATCTCCACTAAAACTAACCTAAAAACCTAAATGAAGTTGTTGCCTTATGCAGAAAAAGAAAAGCCATTGGAAAAATGCCACGGTACAGCATTATTTTTCACCAGCCTGTACTTGGGTCCCTGGGGATTTTCCAAGCTGTTATGTGGTTGTAAGTTGACTCTGGAACTGTTGCTGAGGTTGATGGCAAAGCTAGGAGCCCTCAGGTGAAGAACTGTGCGGCCAGGCACAGTCTGCCTTCAGCATGTGTGAATACAGAGCACAATGTTGTGGTGTTTTACATGCTCGCATAACACTCACTGCATTTCTATTCAAACCTACACTAAAATGTATTTTGCTCCTTTTTTATATGCTGGCAGTTTGAGACTGCATCTTTGCCTCCGTTTTGTCTATTGTCTTGGCTAAAGGTTTTCATATGATGCTTTGTGAAGTTGCATAAATATGAATATTTACTGCTTGAGCTGCACACAGTGCAAAGGCATATGCAGAACCACGTGCAGAAATACTCACTGCTGATTAAAAGTCTGTAACATTGATGACTACTAGCATTTTTCCATGGTGGTGCTATTGTTAGCTCCCACCAGGATATTCAGCTTACTTTTGGCACAATACCAGTTTTGAAAGAGGATACAGATCTTCACCCTTTTATGCAGGCTGAAGGCCATGCTTTTTGACACAGAGAATGTTTTCTCAGTATCCGAGTATCAAAGAAAATGTTCACACCTACAAAAAGAAATATTTAAAAAAAAACAACAGTGCAACATGTTTGGCCTGATTTTAAGGAGGAAGCATGGGTTGACTATTACCCTTTCTACTTTTCTCCATTATTTTGAATTCATTGACCATTGAATTCTATTTAAAAAAAAAAAAAAAAACACAAACACAAAAAACCCAAAACAAAACAAAAATCCCACAAAATAAAAATGAGCAAAACCTCATGAGGAGCAGAGGAGACCTGAGAAGTCCCTTCTGGAAAGGTTTCTCTAGCTTTTTAACACCTGGGTATTGTTCTCCATCACCGAAAACAAAATGTTATCACCCACAGGTGGAACTCCACAACCTGAAAGGACTCTAGCCCTTTGCTGCATATCAGACAGTACCTTTGGAGGGAGAGACGAGAGGAGAAAGTGAGACTGACTTTATTAAACACTTCTTTTAACCTAAAACCTCTTGAGATACCATGATATTCAAACAGGCTCTGACTGAACCTGAGAGAAATCTCTTTGTAAGTCGTGGGTCTATCCCAGGCCTTTTAAGCTAACACATTTGAGGCACAGATTTTCCCGTGGTACAAAAATGAGTAATATCTGGGATCATTTTGAGACTTTCTCTGATTCCCGTTTCAGAAAAGTGAATTTCCAGTAATAGTTTCAGAACTCAAACTTACTCCCCTACATCTACAGTGGGCTAATTGAACAACTTTCCAATTGCTCTGATAGAGCCTTTTTATAGGTCTTACTTGAAAACCAAAAATTGCTCCACATCTTTCAAATTCAGACACGACCTATGCTCCACAAATGTATCTTAAACACTCTTTCAAGTCTGCACAGTATTTTCCAAGCTAGGGAAAAAAATCATACATATGTCACAAAGAAGCTTAAGTCTGTGGAACAACAGTATTTGTTAAATATAAACATAATGTTTTTAAAATATATGAGGGGTTTTTTTTAATTTATATTTATAGTTTAAGAAAATATTTGCTTTGAAAAATTGCAAGAGAGAGGTATGGGAGTAAAACAAGAAGCCATGAATATGAATGCAACAAGCTGTCCCCCATCCTGCAGAATGCCCATGATCTGCTGTGCCAAGGGCCGCTTTCCCTACGCTGAGACTGAGTTTACAGTGGCAGATGTCTCACCCTTGTAGTCCAAATTAATCTGGCATAGCGAGTAAAGGATGAAGTCTGAGAAGACTGGAAAAAAAAAAAAAAGAAAGAAAAAAAAGTTTCTAAGGTAGTTTTGTAATACACAAGTTGTATTTTTGGGGTGGGTATTTTGTTTGTTTTATTTTTTTAGTTCAGTACCTTGCTCTTCTGTGCACTCTGACTTTTTCTCCAATAAAAGTCTTTTCAGGATTAATTCTTGCATATGATTCATAAAAGCTATTAGCTCAGGAATTATGGCCAGAGTGGCACTTGTAGAAAACTTCTATAATTTATTGACACATATAAAGCAATACTGCAAAACTACAAAGCTATCTTAAATCATAGTCGTATGTTGTTATGCTGAACTTTGTTATTGCTCCCTTCTCCTCCTATTTTTTAGTCCTAATTTCTGCATTTTCCTTTTAACGGGACTAAAAGACTTTGCCATTCATACATAAAGGCAGCTAAGCACACAACAGATAATGACAAGCTTACTTCTGACAGGGGACCTTTGGTGCTGTTGCAAGCAAACCCATAAATCACTACCAGTGTAAAATAAAAAAAGAAAATAATAATTAAAAAAAAATAATCTGTCTCCTTCCAGATCAAAACAGTTACGGAAAAACTACAATCTGTTGGGGTTATGCGAATAACACAGCTGGTGTATTTATTCAAACAGGTGGACGAATATAAGTAAAAAAATTGTCATTTTTTTTTCACTGCTTTGCATTATTTCAGCTTCTTGAAACCAAAAACGAAAGTGTATTCCCATTCCAAGTGGGGATAATTAAATATCCACCACAAAGGTACCTGTCCATTGACTCTTTGAATGGAACTGAAGAAAAATGCAGTACAAAATGCCTTGTAGATAAAAATCTTCACCTGTAACATATAACCATGAAAACTGGCATATCAAAATCGGTCTACCAGCTATTTAAGAAATTAAGAGGCTCAAATGCAGTAATAAATATGGCTCTGTGCTACAACAGTAGCAAGTGGTCTGAGCTTCATCAGAGAGGTGAAAGTTTGAATTCCCAGTAGAAAGGAAATTTCTAGAAACAGAGAATAACCAAGATATTGTGTAGACAAGTAATTTGCTGTATCAGTCAATAGTTACCTATTTTGAAAACAAAACTATATTAAAAGATCACTTACACTCCAGCTTGATTGATGATTTGTCACTTTTGCTACCCTTTTATGCAGCAGTAGACCAATAAATAGATAGTGACTTTGAGTGACAATAACCCCAGAATTTCAAGTAAATTAGAGGAAAATAATCTGTATGGATAGGAGTCAAAACAAATACCAAATCTCATTTTTTTCTCTTCTCATGCAAAATTGGGATGTGATTTAATTTTGTAATGACAGCTCTGAGCTAAATCATCTGGGATTTCCCCCCCATTATTTTTCTTACTTTTCCATGTAGACTATGATACTCTCATGTTCCTAGGAGTCAACAGTAATGACTACATTTACTGAATAGCCATACATCTCTGGTTAACAGTGTCTGAAGATGACGATTTACAGGTCATGGCATCTAGTGAGATGAACCTGAGCAATTCTCTGCATTTGGGTAGGTCAAAAAATCATCTTGGGTGTATATAGGTAAGCAAATACTGAGTAGGCTCAGAAGGGTCCTGGTACCTCTGCATCTATCACTGAATCAAAGTGCTACTAGACTGTTAGGTCCTGCCTGGCTGTTCATACTTCAGAAAAATTATTGAAGACTGAAGAAGATTCAAAAGGCAACCTCAAGCCCTGAGCCTAAAGAACCAGGAAAGGTATGCCATAAAAAAGAGCCATAATCTGGTTCACTGATCTAAAGGAACATGAAGGAGTGACTTGATTATAGTCTTTAAGTACTACATGAAGCAGAAATATTTGATAATGGAATCACAAATGAATGGCCAAAACTTGAAGTAAGATTAATTCAGTCTAAAAATAAGGAGGATATTTTTAACACTGGAGGCAATGAACCAGTGAAGCACCTTATCATGGGCTGACATCAGCTCTGCAGCCTTAGAAACATTAACATTAAGCTTGATGTTTTCCAAAAAGCAAAGGTCTGTAGTTCAGTGATGGCTCCTGAAAGAAAGGTCTCTGGTTAAATGGTTATAACAGCCCCTCACAACCTCCAACAATGAACCTAGGGAAATGATCAGGCGCGTGCAGGAGGGGGAGAGACAACTGCAGTGAATGGGTCTCATTTAGGTGACAGTCTCGCAGCCTGAAACCTTGTAGCTGAGCAGATGATAAGAAGGTAAGATATGCTCAGTTTCCAGCCGATAATATAAACAAATTGTTATAGAACCCACTTCTTAATTGTTCTGTTGGAATATATTTCAAATTCAGTGGCATCCCTGAATGATTCCTATTCAGGAAGAAAAAAAAAAAAAAAAAAAAAAAAGCTTAATTAAATTCTATGAACTCAAGAATTTGAATTGACAAAGAAGGCCAAACCCAAGATGTGTTGTCAAGGCAACATGGGCCAAGAATTGCCTTTGATATCTGTTAGACCTGACAGTTGATAATATTAGGCACCATTTGTACGGAATACTGATGCATCTGGCTGTAATTTTAATTTCTAATGAGAGGTGAAAGCAATGCCTATAAGCAAAGATAAAATCTCATGTTTTAGAAATGTGATGTAATTTTTAGTTTGATTTTTACTTATGCCAATCAAGCAATACTGAATATAACCCCTGGATGCGGTGTCAGATTCAACACAACACTGGTAAGGAAGTGTTATCTCTAAGGGCTCAATTTAATTTTTAGCAGTTTAGGGTTTGATAAACGTTGGAAGCTAAGCAAAAATGAAACTCCCTCCAGCTAACTCAGTCAGATAGTTTATTACAGCATTAATAATGCCATCTTTGTAATGTAATTAGAAAGTAAAATGCAGAGAGGTATTTAAAAAAAAAAAAAAACAAAACAAAAAACCAAACACTTGTGAGCAACCAAGTTTCTGAAAAACATTAGAAAAGATAATATGGAAAAAGGAAGAGGGACATTATTCTAATTTGTGATAAGTACATGAGCAAGCCAGAAATAAAAGCAAAGACACTCAACACACTGAACTACAACCATTTCAAGTGTGCGTCTATAAAGTGGAACACAAGATATAATCCAGATTATTACACTAACAAAAAAAAAGACAAAATTAGTGTTTAGGGCAGAGTGTGAAGATTTGCATCAGAATCCTGAGGCATTTGCTAACTCTAATTTTCTTGTTGAATGGGACATATCACTATCACTGGATAGCAAATGTTTCTGCTTTTACTAATTATTCATTGCTACTCATTCTTACCAGAATAAGTGCAAACGTGGGGCTATATAGTTGTCAGCGAACTTTTGATTTTCCTCTCTCCCACTTCCCTCTTTACATTAAAAGAAAAGCATGACTGACAAAGCAACTGGTATTAACATCTCTCTAACACTACTCTGTTCCAGTTGATTTGGAAGATAAAAAAATCCTATAGGAATTCAAGAACAAGGGAATAGAATAATTCCCAATATTACTATACAGATTCATCTGTATCCAGATGTTCCTGAAGTCCCTCAAACTACAGCTGCTTCTTAAGAAAATACAAATTAAAAGTAGTTCCCTGAAGCTTTTCTACTGATGTTTGTTTTGTTACTCTATCAGACAAGCAGAGACATTAGAAGTTCATTATAGTTGTAATTACAGTTTCTGCAGCTGATATTTGGAGAAACACTTTGGAGTTTCCATTCTACTTCATTGGAAAATGAAGGTTCACCAAATCACCTTCCAGCAAAGCAAATTAAGGCCCTACCATGTTTATCATGCAGGTTTGAGACACACCTATTTCAGTTCCCAGAGATCAGGTCCCAGGCTGGGTGGGGAAGGTGCATTCCTCCACGATCCCTGCATATTTTCCCAGCACATTGTACTTTTCTACTCACTTAAAGAGTAAATTGTGCCATTCTAAAAATAACTAACTTCACAACTTGTGGTGTATTTTACTTTGGATAGCTCACAAATGCCCACCCAACTGCTCTCTCACAATCCCTTCAACAGGATAGGGGGAGAAAATGAGATGAAAAAGCTTGTTGGTTGAGATAAAGACAGGAGATCACTTACCAGTTACCATAATAGGTAAATAAAGACTTGAGTTTAATTTAATTTATGGCCAATTAAAAATAGACTAGGATGGTGAGAAACAAAGACAAAGAAACCTTACAAGAAACCACCTAATACTCAACCTGAAGGCCAAACATAAAAGAAAGCGTGGTCTCTGCTTTTCAGACATGCTTATCAGCCATAGGTCCATGATTGTTAGTCATTGTCCAAATGTCACAATTTAAGTGTTACATCTCAGCTAAATGACAAAATCAAGAAACTATTTGCCATAACCACAAATGGACTAGGTCTTCAGTTTTTGTAAAGTGGTTGCATGTATCTGCATTGCAAGCAATAAACAGCAAAACATGATTTCTCTCCTGAACAAGCTAGTCTGGAGACAAATCCCTGGAAATCAGTCTCTTGAACTGAAAAAAGAAAATGTTCCACCCTGTTGGCAGAGCACTGGGTAACAGTGGTAGCCAACACCTAAGCACTGAGCGGAAAGTTACATCCATACAGCCCAAGGGTTGTTTATGTATTTCTATTTGAAAAAAAAAAAATTCCATTTAGGGTTTTGGAAACAAACAAAAATACAGAGAATGTGGACAGAAGCCTTGCATATACAGTATTATGTGAAAACAATGTGTGGAAAATGAGACTGCATTATGGAACATAAGTAAGATACAACCCATTAGGAAAATATAATATGAAAGTGAACTTGAGAGAGATGATTCATTTCTGTAAAGTAAATTGAACCTCTGGAAATTTATATATTTCTAATTAAAAGTACAGAGGAAAGAATCAATTACATTTCTAGCCTGGCATTAGTTCTTCTCTGTGCTTTTCTTATTGGATCTGATTGCCAGTGCTATCCATGTAAGAAGCTTCATTATTTCATTGTTTTAATAAAGTAGTGTGAAGATGAATGGCCCTTCCCATGCTACTGTAAGAAGATTAAATAATCAAAATAAACTTACAGTTGAAAGTTAAAAGCATGTAAACTTATAACAGACTAAATTAAGGATTATCACAATGCATGAAAAATTTTCTTTCATTAACTATGCTTTCCTAAAGCCAGTCAGCACCCTAGAATTGCATGTAATTAACTGAAAATGAGCACAGCTATCTACAGTGTCACTAACACTCCACTTTTGTAATATCTTTTAGGTGTAATGCCCAGAGAAAATAGGGGAAAATTAAAACAGAACTGTCTACACAAGATATTCACGTCTTTGGAACACCATCAGTCTGCTTAGCCTGCAATTAGTACACCTATACGTCCTAGGATCTCACTTTCAACTACAAAATACATGCATGCAAATTTTCAAATTGATCTCCAAAGAACTTAAAGCTGAATTTCTAAACCTTCTTATTTCATGTAACTATGAAGTACACTCAGATATTTTTTAAAGATTATATTTATGGTAGACAGAGATTGTTTGGAACTTCCATCTCACAGACAGTAAGTTTTGCTTGTTTGGAAATTTGTGGCAGAGAAACGGAGATGAAAAAGGAATTATTTGAAATTAAGTTTGTAATAAAAATGCATACTTTGATTTCTACTTTGAGATGTTTTTTTACAGGCTACATATGTAAGTATATGTGTGTTCAAAAGCAGATTATCCAACTTCATGGAAGCACAATAATGTAGCTGTAGCAGGAAGGTGAGCAGACAAACCAAACAAAGTAGTTGTCTATTCTTTTCCGAAAGACCTGCTGCCACCACTGCCAGCAGCAAATGACCCTGTGGGAGTCATGTTCTTGTATTTAATGAATTATCTAAGTTGTTTTGGTTTCTTTTAGCATTGCTAAATTAGTTTTGGCATCCAATTCCTTTTTATTTTTTTTTAACAGGAATGTGTTTGAATCCTCAAATGTCAGCTCTTAAACCACACAAACACTTAAGAAATTCAAGAAAAACTACAGACATACAAAAGCACAGGTCTGATATAAAGATGAAGGAAGGCAAAATACAGTGGAAGGAAGAGAAAATACTTTTCTTTATATATTTTATCACAAATATACAGGAAAGACATTATCTTCCTTATAAGTCATTTTTTGCTAGTCACATGCGAATGCCTGAGCATCATATGGCAAACTGTTCTGCAGTTTAAGAACTATGATAAAAGAAAACCTACCATATGCCTAAGCCAAACATCTACTGCCTCTAGCTGTAACCATGAATTACAATTACATGTTTTCCCTGCAAGTAGAAAAGACAAGTTATATTTCATATTCTTTTACAATTTATAATACTTAATGTGTGTAGAGGGGAA
>VXBJ01002547.1:1975177-2003255 GCA_013400055.1 Nycticryphes semicollaris | reverse complement strand
AAAAAAAAAAAAAAGGAAAAACTGAGATTATCTCTCAGTCTCTTATCCCTGATCTAAAATTTTATCTTTGCATGGGTTTTTCATAAAACACATTTCATTACCTGCATTGACCTGATCACTGTTTACGTACATTCTTGCTTTTCTACTTGCTAATATAAGACGTGGTAGTATTAGCTAAAACCATACATAGCATTTAAAGTCTGAGATTAAGAAGACCATAAATCATAATGCTAAATATGCTAAATATGCTTCTGTGTCATTGATATTTTCTCTTTTGTATCCAACTACACTATCCTTTTCACCGCAACTCTATTTTATTTATTCCTCGGGGTCTTTTAAGTAAAACTAACTAAGGCCAAATCCAGTTCTAATGAAATGAGGGCAAGCTTTGCCATTGATCTTAGTATTAATGTCTGTTATTAATACTGTCTGAATTAGCTGTTAGAGAATAAAAGCTGTGTACCTTTTTATCCTCTCTATACTATTAAGTCTCCATAGCACATCCAACACTTTAGACTTTTGCTGATTTTCTAATGCATTAACACTCACCTGCAAATGTGCAATGTCTCACTGTGATGACCACCATCTGTTTTACTTTTAATTTGCATTTTACTATATAATGTACGTGTATATTTTATAAGGTATGTTATAGCATTGCACACTGGGGAGAAAGCAGTTATTTGCTTTGTCCTGCTGCTGCACATTGGGTCATGAAGGTGCTTCCGGGGACAGCGAGTATTTCCTTTGGGCTGAGATGTGAGAAGAAGAAGGATTGGGAATACAATCTTATCAAAAGGACATGAGCCTCCACAGCAGAAATGGCTGAAAGAAGTAAGAACCAGAACAGTCAGGCCTCAGAGGTGACAAATAAAAGCCTTTATCCAAAGATCTGGAGGAGGACCACATAAATGTTGCTCTCTAGCCACAGAATCACTGAGGTGAAACCAAGCCTGGAAAAAAGGCTGTGGTGGTAACAGGGAAGGAATATGAAGACTACAAGTGGAGAGGAGTCTAGTAGAATAAAATTTGTAAACTTCTAAGATCAGTTTCAATTTACATGGTTATTTTGAGGGTTTTTTTTTCTGTTTTAAAATATTAATTGCTATATTTTTTACTCAAGATAAGGCTGACATTTAGATTTAAAGCTATTTTTATCTTTTAGGGACACTTGCTACAGAGAAGAGTCTAGGAACATCCACCTAGAACACACTCAGTCTCATTATACCTATAGAATGTCAAATATCTGCAAGACTTTTCTACCAAGAAAAATATGAACTCATGAGCTCTCATCTGAAGACTGAGAAGCTTTGTTACCCACATCAACTTACACTTCTGCTTGCACCCTCTCTCCCATACATACCACAACTCTGCCAGGAAGCTTCTTCAATTCACAACTCTTGCATGTAGGAACTGCAGTCATATTTTTAAAATTTATTGTGTATGTTCACTGGAGAGACAGCTTTCTAAAAATGAGTTTGTGTACAGTAAGTTTTAATTTCCAAGACATCTGCCCAGTTCTTCTCATTATTATTATTATTATTAAGTAGAACTCCCTGGATCTTTCCTGCAGGTAACGCTTGATCTCTCTCATAATTTCAGTAGTGGTACTGGCTTATTTTGCATAATTAAAAAACTACTCTAGTTTATCAGGCACTCTAATGAAATTCACATTTATATGCATTTATAGTGAGTTCTCTAGAACTTTATTTTCACTTCAAAAAACACAGTCTGAAACATTATCTCCCTCATATTTGGTAAATATTCTTCATTATTTGGTAAATACACCAATACACAAACCACACCAAATTCAGTATATACAGTTATTTCTTCTCTGCTAAATAACTGAAGTGCTTTTCAAAAAACAAAAGGAGAGGTATAAAAAATGTGGAACTACCTTGTACGTGATGTATTTTACGATCTTTTAGAAAGATTACATTTGTGTTCTATCTAAATGCTGCCCGAATCCATTCATTTTCCAGGCAAATCATTTGGCAGTTTTTGAGGAATCTTTGGCCTTTTACCTTTCCCTGCCTTTTGGGAGGCTTGCAGTTATGCTTACAGAGTTCCTGCAGAATGAAAACTTTCAAAAGTTAAGGCTATTTACTGTCAACTAAAAACTCTCATGGAAGCTTCTATGATAATTTCCTGCAGAACTAAAAGAACTTTATTTTTTCCAGGCTTCATAAAAGTCACCCAGGGGCTTGGAGCACAGGCTTCTCAGGGGTTCAAGAGATGGAAATACAGCAACTAACATTTTGAGATTCTACCTCATTGAATCTAAGAAAATTTGAGTGAAATACAGATCAGATAAAAAATTTTAAACAGGGCAGAGACTATAAAACCTGTTCAGGACAGCTAATCCTACAAGGGGAATTATCTGAGTACACCAGAGATATTGCCTTATTTTCAGATTCAGCCTCTGACACTCTGACACACTGTACTGCAGTTATGCACTACAGCACCAAAACTCAGTTCAGACACCCACTGCCCACCTAATCCACTCCCAATCTATCTGCTAAGGAGTTGAAAATATCTGCCTAGAAAGGAATAAAATGCAGACATCTATCTGAAAAGAGTAGGTAGGTAAAACATCTTTGGTAGTAATACTGCTAGCTATATTTAGTTTGTAAAAGAAGCTAAGGAAAACCATGAGAAGAATGAAAAAATTCCTGCACTCTGGAATGATATGTCAAGATGGAACTGCTCCTCTGTAGTTTCTGCCAACTAAATATTCCCAAATGGTAATGCCACTTGCATGTACAGCTTTTAAAGAAGGAACTGATGAAAACCCTTATATTTCAAATATTAATCCAATCAAAAATTCCATTAACAAAGAATATTGGAGTGGTGGTGTATTACAGATTAATCAGAATTCATTACAACGCTCTCCTGTGGTGCTAATGAATCATTGGTCTTTCAGCAGAAAACTGAGGGAATATCTCCAGCATCTTACAGGGGTTTTTGAAGAAAAATTGTATTAGCGCTAGCTCATACTAGTAAAATGCTAGCAAAGTCTTCCTTCTTACAAGGGAAATACCATTCTGAAGAATATACGTTGATAGCATGTATCAGTGTGGTCACACACACAAAGAAAATCGGGTGCTTTAATCACTGAATTCTCTCAAAAATTAGGAATTCACTCAATTCCCTCAGTAGTCCAAACATAGAAACAAAATTCATAATCGTGTTAGAAACCAGTTATAAAAGAATGAGGATAATGGGAAAGTAGATATTTGCAAGTTCGGTTTTTGAGTCCCAGTGTTTACTTAAATTCTGGAGGGAAGTAACATTAAGCATGTGTGTTTTGGATCTGAGGGATTGTTGTGGGGTTTTTTTTTAGTTCTTGTTCTCTAAGGCAATGCACATTTGACTGTAGTGGTATGCCTTTTAATAATTGAATGCATTTAACCTGAGTTACAACCCAAACAATTTTCTGCAATCTAATTTACAGCTCTTCCAGGCACAAGACCTTTGCACAAGAGTAAGCAAGAGATGCATTGTGGGCTGCCATTATTTTGCCATTTGTTTTTTCATTTTTCTACTTCAAAAAGTGTCAACTATGCAATAAAACTAGATAACATTTAGTGGCTGATTATACAGTCTGTGGTACATGTAGGTACTGTTCCAGAGTTCTGGTGACAACATGAACAAAGGCAATTTGATCTTCCCTGGAACATGTTACAACAAAAATGGGATGATAACACAAATCAACACTATATTCCATTTTCAACAGCAAGAATATAGACAACTGTATTTGTTACCTTTCCTTTTTCCTTCTCCATCCACAAATATTTATACTTTTAAATGCTACTTTCTGGTGCGTGAAAAAAAACTAAATAAATAGCACATCAGAGATAAGAAAATGCACATTCTGTAGGCTTTACCCAAGGGCAATACAAAACCCAGGTAAGCACCTACATTACTGTTCTACAAAAGACATAACAGGATACCTGGTTTTCATCTTTCATCAACATGCACTTGCCAATTGCTCAGAATGATACAGAAGTTCAGTTTCGTAGCTCCTAGTCTGCAGCTACCATATCAAAGTTGAGGCAGTGCTGAAAATGTCACTGAGTGAGAAAAGGCCAGATTTTATGTTCAGATGATCCGTAACACACAGTATATCTTGTCACATGTAATTGTTCTATGTCCTCATAAACACAATCCTTATTGTGACATCAATTACCATACATGCTGAGGAATGAGGGAATGAATAGATGCTAATGAGGCCTAGCAGAAGAACAGACTTAGATAGCCTGGTATGTCTTTTCCAACTCTGAATTCTCCAAATTTTCACTGCATTTCAACTTGTATGGCAATAAGAGAAGAAAAGAACATAGGCTATCTTAAATAGAGTTACAGAGTTTAACCTTAAGTGAAGAAGCAACTGAAAATAATATACATCAATCTTACAGTTAAGAAACACAATCATACCAAATTAATTTTAATTAAGTTATTCCATTAGCACTGAATTTCTTTGACACTGCAGTACATGACCTCCTCAACACTATGGCTTAGCACCAAGGCAGAGCTTCCATCATAACTATCTCACTTAAACTTCATTACGTTGTTGCACTAATGGAGTGGAAAGGATAAAGAGAGCATCTCAATACTTCTTTTGCCGATACCTCTGCCCTTGAAGAGGTATTCTGCTAGTTCACAAACTCATATAAGCACTAGAAAGATGCTACTGTCTGCTACAGTAACTTTGGCATAAACTTCTATCTTCTGCTTAACTTATCCCTATCATAATGTGGCAACAGGAGGCATAAGTTATTACAATATTTTCTTCCATTTCAGTAGCTTTATTCTGACCTACTCGTAGCAATTCCAATCTCCCAGACATCTTGTGCCTCTCCTTCCCACCCAAAATCTCTTCTAGTCCTTGCCAGGAGTTAAAATTTAAACCCATTTTGAAGTTAGAATTTTCAATAATACAAATATACACACATCCCCAGTTATCATCATGCAACATGTCTGCTGAGCAGAAGACAGTAAGTAGGCTTCACCTTGTGCCCTGCAGGCCAAAGTAATATACACTTGCAGGAGAAAAAACACATTTCAACCTCAAATTGCTATACCCAATTTAGTGACACCTGAGATGATAATCAACAGGAAGAGAGAAAGAGAAAAGACCCTGGCCTCCTTTTTCTTTCAGATAGATTTACTCAGAGCATTGGCAGCTAATCCAGGTGCCAAAATGGTTCATAGATTTTAATAAGATTCTCTTAGATGGAAGATGGTTTCTTCCTGAAACCTAGTAACTAATATAACATTTTTCATCTCAGTCTAAAGGTAGCTGAAGTCTATCATGAGAGATTGGTTTAGACCACTATGGACCTCCTATGATAATTTTACCAGATGATTTGAATACTAGGCTTTAAATAGCAAAGAATGCAATTTTGAAGAGATCATATTCTTAAAAACAGTATCCAAAAGTTAAATTAAAGACAGAACCTAATAATAAAGCCCTGAAGACTCTTTAAAGCCATTTCTCCTAAGAAATGAGCCAAAACCTCTAGAATTATCAGAGGTGTCAAATCTGCATTCAGTAGAAACTCTCCACAGATCATTTCATTAAATCATTTGATCGCTGGCTATTAAATAAAAAGGAAACAGTTTTTCAGGAAAGCAGAGAGGGAAAAATAGCTATAATTAAGTATAGTAATTTAAAGTTGCATTCTTCACACATCATTACTGTCATTAGAAACATATTAATATGCTAGCAAAGTCACATGCTAGAACTAGTGAATAAGGAAAAAAAAAAGGATACAGAGGTTGTTTGAAGAAGTTCAGCAAAGTTCATTTATCCCCACAAGTATCTGAATAGCTTGCTCAGCTTTATATGTGGAGATATTGAAAACAAAAATGTTAATCAAGTGGTACCTACGGGCATCCTTCTGTACTTTGCCATCATTATTTAGTATGGTATTATTGGAAAAAGTGCAAAAAAATATCTTAGGATATTGGTTCATCCGTTTGGTACAAACTGTGTTCTACTCTCCTTTTTAAGAACTCGATCCAATTTCAAATAATTCACATTATTTGTACATATATTAATAAATTGAAATGGAATTCATACATTTGTGGCATGACCTTGCCTTTCATAATACCACTCTGGGTCTCAGAGGGCAGCACCAATATGCCTGCTACATCTTCAGTAATAAAGACTGGAAAGAGATGAGGGAGACGAGGACAATTCAACTGTGTCTATGAAGGGAAAAGTAGGGTGACTCATGCAGAGAGAAGGAGATTACAAATTTGTAAACGATTGAATAATTTACAATTGCACAAAAATTCATTCAAATACATTTTTCCTTAAGACAATCTTAAACACCATACAGAAACTGCATTGTTGAGGTTTTTAACAACAGAGATTTGGACAGAGTGTACCAGGTTATCGGTCTATCAAACAGGTAAACCAGTGACAGAGGCTTGAGGGAGATTGACCATGCAGTATCTATTTGATTACTTTAGACAATAGTTGTTTTCTTCTAGTATTTATTATGCATCCTGAAAGATAGGTTTTGCTTTTTTTTTTTTTTATTAGTATGCAGAACTATAAACATTAGTGAACATTAAAAAAGGGGTGTTTGTATTACAGGCTGATTCTGTTTTGCCTATCTTAATTGCTGCAAAGCACAGGAGAACAAAAGAGACTGTACTAGATGGATGATGACAACTTCTGCCTTCACCAGATCTTTAATAGATAGTTCAGAAGACAGCAAAAACTGCATCCTATTCTACACCATTATACTGCTACAGTAAATGTTTTTGCACATAATGAGGTTATTAATTCTTTCAGGTATGAAGACTGAAAGTCAAGGCAGTTTTAAGAATCAATAGCACAGATCTTCCCTATGTACATGTAAGGAAAACCTCTCAGCTTCCTATTCCAAGAAGTATGGACCCCACAGCAACTGAATTAATGTACACAATTCCATGTGGCAGAAACATTTCATGGGACTGTAGTCATGTCCAGATCTTAGTAACTCTCATCATAATGAGTCAATTTTCTTAAATTCTTTTTTTAAAAGCTAAGCAAGAGCTAATAAAAGTTAGGTTTACATAAGCCTGGACTGCACTTCACTGCCAGCAGGAAGACCACTGCTGAGCACCCGAACCAGGGAATAATGCAACTGTGACTCCTGAAACTCTGAGCGTGGAGCTTCACAAGAGAGCTTTAACCAACAAGCTGCTTTTTAGGCAAACCGGCAGTTCTCAAATCTCAGTATCCTGGCCTCCTACTCACAGCCATATTTCCATTGAACAAGACAACTCATTTCTTTTTGGCTGAGGTTGTTTCCTCCTAGATTGGTAAACTGAATTGACCTGCTAAGGGAATAAATGGCCAATGGAGATCATTCAGGGGAGGAGAAAAGGCATGTGGCCAGGAATGGACGGAGGACGGAAGGGAGGGAGGAAGGAAAGAAGGGAGGGAAGGAGGGAGGAAGTTGTTAGATCGTGTAGCCTAACTTTCATATTAAATAACATAATTTAAGTCCTAGCACTCCCAGGTCAGACTGCGATAATGCAGAACACCTTCTCAGGTAATAAGCACCTCCCTAAATACATCTAAAGAATGAAGACTGTGAGACCTGCTTATTTATTACCTGGCAGTTTCTGCATTCGTTTACTCTTGCATAAAGGGACTGCCACCAAGTTTAGGCATATTTTATATCCCTTCTTCACAATTTTAACAATGGGACAAGCATATTATGTACTGCTCTGCTCTGTTCTGGTAGGTAATATGAGATACATATTTTTAACAAGTAAACTGATGGATTGCATGACACAGCTGCAAAGCTTGAATACTAGAAATATGGAACTCGGAGATCCTGACCTAGGTGACCTGGCTGGTAATCAAATTATCATTGACTCCTTTTTAAGGACTGGGAGAGGATAAAACCACTCAACAGCAATCAGTCAATATAAACATTCTACTCAGTTTGAGATATTTAGAGTTCTTACTTTCAAGTCAATAAACAATCACCATGATTAAAGAACCCATCTTGAGTTTTGGCAAACATTTTCCTATGGGGAGTTTATTCACTGCTTAAAGCTCAATTATGCAACTTCCCATCAGCAAAAGCTCTGGGAGGATGCTATTATATCCTCAGATTGCAGCACATTCCATTTCACAGCTGCTGGTTTAAGGCACAGGGCTGTAATCTCATTTTTGCATTTTGTTTCATGTTTTTCATGTTTCAAAGACTTCCTGGTCTATGCCACCATCACACCTATGCAGGATAATGCAAATATCTGGGTAGTCTACCAAATGATTCCCTTTAGTGCTAGTCTGCTTTACATCCAACAGAGAAAAAGGGGACAAACCGTGACCTGGCCTTATTTAGCTATTTCTCACATTAAGCTTATAATTTGTATTTAGTTTGTTAGGATAGACAGATGACAGGCAAAATAGAAAGATGTTTTAGTGCCTCTCACTATGGTATCTAATCATGGATCTAAATAGTGTTTTGGGCAGAAAAATGAAATGAAGGTTGAGATGTGAGAAGGTTGAGATTGAAACTTCCTGACCTCTGATCATTTAAGCTGAGGAGTGATGTGTCCTCCAAATTTCAAGCCAAGGAGCGTAAAAGGAAAAAATGCATGCTGCCACCATGGTCTAATCATGCATAGTTAGGTGTTCCTAGCCATCAGCACTTTAGCATACTTGACTAGTGATGCATGAAGTAGGCCACCCCTGGAAATTGGTTTTCTTGCCCTGTGTCCGGCACCAGTGTAACCAAAGGCCATAAATACTTAGGCTGTTCAATATCCTCTTTCTTTTATTTTTTTAGAATGATTTATTCACGTAACCAGGTTAAAATTGCAGCAGTAATTCAGATTGGGGATTGAAAAGCTGTCTGGCTTCAAGGCACTTGGGAGTTATTACCCATTTAGACTACAGGCAGAACAAGCCCTGTAGCCTGATTTGCTGACATTGTCCAAAAAAGTTTCAGCATTGCTGTGTTAATTGACTGGCCTTGATTTGGGAAGGGGATAGAGCACAGATTTACACCCCTCTTTCACCATAATCTCAATTCCTACTCCCATCCTCTTTTGGACCACTTAAAATCTGTCACCAGAAATAATAAGTGATACTGAAACAAAACGTTCATGTTGATTGTTACCCAAATTGTTTTAAGAATTCTAGTTCACTGAAATTAGCTGCAAACTAGAGTAAAATTAAGTCTCTAAGAAACAATCCTGTACAGAGCGCTAGCTATTGGCCTCAGGTTGACCCCAGAAAAACAAAAGATATTGCAATAAAAAGGAGTTGCCTGCTTCAACCTTTCATAAAACCACCCATCTTAATTTTCAGGCACATCATAACTAGAAAGGAATTGCTCTAAAATTTTCATAATTTTCAGACTATATTCCAAAAAAGTGACTTTCCTATCTCCCTGACACTATCCTGTCACCACGGATCCAACTTTAAAAGCAGAATTACTCACACAATTCAAGGCAACATAATGGCATAATTTCTGGATTACATCCTCCCCAATTTCACCTACTGCATTTAGAGAGCTTTTCATGAGGCCACCTAGAAACTAAGTAAAAATGTATTTTCTTTTCTAAACAGCAAGACAATTTTGATTCTTTACATCTGCTAAATAGTATTATTAGTTGAGTTGGGACAACAATCCCAGGAACAGCATATTTAAGGGAGCTGGAAAATCAAAGGACTCTCTTGATTATATACCATTAGCCACCTTCACTCCTGCTTTAAAATTGGATGAACAACAGTGTATCCCTTTCTTGTCAATGATAACACAGTAGCAACCCAGATGTAGTAAATTATTTTACAAATACGGGCCTATCAATTCTGTTCATTGTTCTTGTTCTCACCTCAACATGGGTTCCATATGTGATTAAACACTTTCCTAAGTAACTTGTTAATGCAAGAGTAAATAAATGCAGAAAGCAGTGAAAGAGGTTGACTCATCTAGGAGCAAATGCCAACCTGATCACAAAAGTATGCTAAGAGACCTGTTTGCCTGGATGCTGAGGTAGCCATCCCAAGGTGCACTTCAGATCTGTATCATTCCTTCTTTTGTCACCCTCCTGTATTGCTGATAGATCCAATCAGTATTTGTCCAAAGAGCAGATAATTTTTCTACCAGACAGCATAGATTACATAATAATAGTGCAAAACTGGAAAGAATAGGGGCGTATTCTGTTTTATTTTGTAGAAATATTACTTCTATCTCAGTTTATCTCCTTGACGCTGAGCTGACTAACTGCACAAACTGCAACTGAGGAGGTGAAAAAGGATTCCATCCCAAAATGACTTCTAAAGTTGACCTGGCCTCAGACAGGAAATTTCTGCCAAGCTCTAAATCTGGTGACTGGTATCTCCTTTACTTTAGCACAAGTTATCAAAAGGCATCTTGCAGAATTTTCTATGCCTCCTCATAGCTTACTCAGTTTACTTAGCATCGTATCTTAAGCCATAATTGCAGAGTTTATCTACAGGTATCCTAACACTAGCCTCTGCTTGAAGTGCAGGTCTGTTGGTCTTTCCAAAGGTTACATTTTTCTCCCTTCATTCTGAATATATCTGATCAAAGGAGCTATTTTAAGTCTTTTTAATCAGATATTGGTCAAAGGCTTTTTTGCTAGTATGCAGGAATTAGGAAGCTAAACCTCTGTGATCTGCTAACAATGGAACTTGCCTTAAAATAACAAATCCAAAGAACTGCGATGGCGCAGAGCACAGTGTGCGAGACAGACATGAATATTAATTCAGAACCAGACAGCTCTCAGAGCTTCTGCTCAGATTCATCCTCATGCAACCTTCAGTATTGGCAAGCTTTGTGCATAGCAGGGTAATAGACTTTCACTGGGGGAGAAGCCGAGAAAAAATTTCAATAGCTCCCATCACCTGAAGGGTGCAATGAATACAGAGTGGCAGGACATAAAGCAGCTTGTTGTGCCATGGCAGTGGAAAAAACCTGCCTTCTGGAAAGGGTGTGTGTGAGTGCACAAAACTGTAATCTGGACAAAGCACTAAGAGAAACAGAGTGGACCAAAGCTGCATTGTACTCTTTCCAAAAACCTGAGTGAACTTTGCAATACCTACAAATGCAAAAATACCAACTCACACCTGGCTGCCTGCAGCTTGTTCCAGAGGTAGCAAATATTAACAGCATTTACAAATCTCCTGCAAATATATAGGGTATTTGTGCTAGACCTAATGGGGCATCAATTCATGTTGCAAAGAACACTTGGCTGGGCAGTGTGAGCAAAGCTAGACAGTTTGTGTACATGGAGATAAACAGAATATTAAACACTGCAGTAAAACAAACATTTCCAATTATTTGGAAAATGTTTTCCATCACTGGAATTTATAATCAATTTAAAAACAAACCAAACAAACAACAGGAAAACACCAAAAATCTGCACTCTACCACCAATCTTGCCAACTAAAAGGGCTTTCCCTACAGATTGTTGTGACTGACAAGTTTAGTTCTTTAAGAAAATAAAGGTGCTGTAGGATTTTCAAATATTCAGCTCAAGGATGCTTAAGGAACCCTGAACTAACGTTGATTATTTCTGTCAGCAGCCAAATTGAAAACTTCTTAGCTCCTCTATACCTTCAAGTTGTAATTTTCTGTCCTTTACAGTTTTAGTCATGGACAAAGTATCCTGCACCTTTGGACTAGCTTGGTCATTACGCTATAAAAAAAAAAAAAAAAAAAACTGTGAGAAGCACAGATTTATAGAATATATATATTCTTCCTTCTTCACTTGTAAACAAAGGTATTTTTATGCTTGGTGGTAAGAGCAAAAGCCCGCTAAAAATTTACCTCTCAGTACTAGATTCACTATCCATACAGATGCAGGAACTAGAAACTAAAAAAATAAAAATGGACAGTGCCAGTTGTTTTCTGATCTAGAGCTGAGATTTTCACTCATCCTACATGTGATGGGGATGACTCTGAACAGGTTGAGTTATCCAGCTGCTCTCACAGCCCACATCAGAAAGCTTTTTTCTCTTATCACATGGCTTTACATCTGGCTCTGCCAAACACTGTGTTAATTTCTGTTGTTATTTTTATATATAATTTCTGGTTTGCTTTTGCTCTAACTGCACTTAATAAGTTTATTGAATGGATTGCCAAAGGCAAACTGAATTTATTGAATTATTTTGACCTAGCCATTTGGTTCAGCAATGCTCATCTTGTCTTTCTCATGCTACATCAATGTTCACAACAATATCATTGCTCTCCTTTTGGAAGTCACAGACTGACATCAGATAAAAATTCAATCCTACTTGGCAGATATACCAGACATTTTTCCACTGGATCTCCTGCTCATCTTTGATATTTACACCTCAGCTGACAGGGGCTGATTTTATCCTAATTAGCACCTGTGTATGGTCCTTCACAAATTATGCCAACTGGATTGAAAAATACTGTCATTTTAATCTGGTAATGTTTCCCATCTGGATTTTGCAAATAATTAATTTTGAAAGGTTTCAGAAAGGCATTGATTTCTTCCTTCTTCCTTTTTTTTTTTTAATCTGGTACGCCTCAGTGAGCTCATGTAAATAATCCCATTGCTTTATTATGTGGAGATGCAAGGTAATGCAAGTCAGTGGACAATCCCAGCCAGACATACGGGAAAGGGTATGTATAAATGGCTAAATAAGCCACAGACATCATAGTTCTTTTCAAACACAGTACTTTAAATGGCTTTTATAAGATTTTTGGTTGGGGTTTGGGTTACATAGCTCATCTGTACAAATCTGAACTTCCAAACTTGCATACTGCTCAAATGACCAAAATGTCTTATCTTGGAATAAGGCCATCTCTAGCTGGGATGCAGACAATGCTGCTATTTATCATATATTTGGTTAGAATTTGTATAATGAAAAAATTCCCACATTAATTTGAAAGGTCCATATGGAATGACAGTAAATTAGTATTTGTAAATCAAAAAAAAATATTCAAATTGATGAAAAGGACTATAGAGAAATAGCAGCTGTTGCACTGATTTGTGGGAAAAGAGAGAAACACTTTAAAAAGGAAAAAATAAAAATCTTGCACAAGACTTCTATGAAAGGAACTGTATACGATCAAATCATAGAATCATAGAAACACAAGGTTGGATAGGACCTACACGATCATCTAGTCCAACCGTCCTCCCATCACCAATACTACCCACTAAGCTACTAAATCATGTCTTGTAGCACCTCGTCCAGACACTTCTTGAACATCACCAGGGATGGTGACTCCACCACCTCCCTGGGCAGGCCATTCCAGTGCCTGACCACTCTGGGAAAAAAAAAAGTTTTTCCTGACATCTAATCTAAATCTCCCCTGGCGCAACTTGTGGCCATGCCCTCCAGTCCTGCCATTAGTTATCTGGGAGAAGAGGTCGACCCCCTCCTCTTAATAACCTCCCTTCAGGAAATTGTAGAGTGTGATGAGCTCTCCCTTGAGCCTCCTCTTCTCCAGACTAAACAATACCAGCTCCCTCAGCCTCCTAAGACTTGTGTTCCAGACCCCTGACCAGTTTTGTTGCCCTCCTCTGGACACATTCCAGGGCCTCAATGTCTTTCTTGTAGTGAGGGGCCCAAAACTGAATGCAGTTCTCGAGGTGGGGCCTCACCAGAGCTAAGTACAGGGGGATGATCACCTCCCTACTCTTGCTGGCTACACTATTCCTGATGCAGACCAGGATGTCATTGACTTTCTTGGACACCTGGGCACACTGTCAGCTCATGTTCTGCTGAGCATTGACCAATGTTCCCAGGTCCTTTTCTTTTTTACAGTCTTCTAGCCACTCTGCCCCAAGCCTATAACGTTGCATGGGGTTATTGTGGCCAAAGTGCAGGACCTGGCACTTGGCCTTGTTGAATCTCATCCCATTCGCCTCAGCCCAGCAATCCAGCCTATCCAAATCCCTCGGAAGGTCCTTCCTACCCTCAGGCAGATTGACACTACCTCCCAACTTGGCGTCATCTGCAAACTTACTAAGGGTACACTCAATACCCTCATCTAGGTCATCAATGAAGATATTAACCAAGATAGGTCTCAGTACCAACCACTGGAGGACGCCACTTGTAGCAGGATGCCAGCTAGACCTAACTCCATTAACCACTACCTGCTGGGCACAGCCCTCCAGCCAGTTCTTTACCCAGAGAAGAGCATACCCACCATCCAGGCCATGAGCAGCCAGTTTCCCTAGAAGAATACTGTGGGAGACCACATCAAAGCCTTTGCTGAAGTCTAGGTAGACTACATCAACAACCTTTCCCTCATCTACCAGTCTGGTCACACGTTCATAGAAGGAGACCAGGTTAGACAAGCATGACCTGCCTTTCATGAACCCATGGCGGCTGGGCCTGATCCCCTGGATGCCATCACATGCCATGTGATCTCACCCAAGGTGATTTGCTCCAGAACTTTCCCTGGTACTAAACCAGCTCCAGGAGTTTTCTAGTTATATCCCTAACCCGGGCCGCTTGAAAGCAGCACACTTCCCTGCATCTTGGGTCCGGTCTGCAAACAGGGCCCTCCGTTCCTCTGAGAAGGGAGTCTCCTACCACAACCACACTTCTTTCTTTCCTGGCACAGTATCTAGCCTTTCTGTACCAGAAGAAAACCAGGAGAAATAGAGCTGCTCAGTAAGGAAACAATATAGGTCAGTGGAAGAAACTTCTGCCAAGGTAGCCACATACAAAAGGCCAAATGACCTACAGAAGCATCCTTCCGCTGGTGTATTTTCCTTTGTGCCAGGACCTCTCCAAGCAGAACAGGGGTGGACTCATTGTACATTCTCTGCATTGTTCACTGGCTACTTGAGTGGAAGATTTCTAATACAGACCATCTCTCAATTATTTCTGGGATACATCAGCGTACACTACAAATGGTGTTTCCATTGCAAGAATCACACAAGATTTCATATGAAATCAGAAACGTGACTCTAGCTGTAGTGAAGGGAAAAAAAAAAAGCTTTGTACTCTTTGGGTGTGGGACTTTGCAAAGGCACACAAAGCTGCCAGGATATTCATTATCCAGTGATGAAATAAAGCTCTACAGAAACACAGGTGCATTTCCACTACCTCACTGTGTAACCTGGCATGAGCCTCAGCAAAATTGAAACTGCCAGTGCCGACACCTACAAAAATAAATTCAGTATAAATCCTTCTACTAAACAGGTGTGAAGTTCTGCTGGTCCTGATACACTCCAAAAAAAAAATAAATCCCTTTTTACCATAAAAACACAGAAGCAATAAATTGACATTAAACAATAAAAGTGGCTTTTTAACCATTTTGAAGAAGTGTCATAATTTTGCTTGTACACTAGTTTGATGAGCAGAAGTTGAACTTCTCACTATACTCAAAGCAGCACCATTAACATAAAAATGTATGACATCTATAAAAGTTAATAGGCATAACGCTAAAAGCTGCCAAGTATAAGAGCAGAATAAAAATGAAAGCTCTTGTCTTCAGAATCCCCATAACTGTGAAATCCATACCCATCACAGCACTGTGCCCTAGGTTTTTCTGCTCCAAATATAACACTGCCAGAACGTTATTTAAGCAGTGCTGTGAGATTTCACTACATTTTAGAAACACAGCAACTCTTCAATAGACAAACTAACAAAAAAAAGCCCCACCCCATATACAAAACACGTATTTCACAAAGTGATTTCAAGTCACACATTAAACTGGGAGCGAATACATCTTCCTGCTCTATTTTAAGTACTGCTGTTAGCTTGCTCAAATGAAGTCTAGCATCATGCATTATCCGTATTCATGCTTCCAGACTGACAGCAATACCCAATAATGAACAAATCTAGTAAGTCCATTAATGAAGGTTTTCTTATTACCATGCTAAAGGGTGGAATGGCTGATGTCTGCAGTCTGTCGGCTCTTCTAGCAAGATCTGATGCCTCAGAAGGTGTAAATTGCTCTCCAATTGACCTACTCATTTGTACATAGATATAAATTATCTCATTGAAGTTTATGGGAGATCAATAACAATAGAAATTGGATTTTATGCGTGTTTATCTCATTCCACAATTAAGCCTCAATTGTTCTACATGCCTGTAACAGTGCTTGATGCTGTCTCTGACAACAAACATAAAACATAAGCTCAAGTCTAACTATGTTTAATTAAGAAATCCCTACACACCAAAATAGATGGTTGCTTAAATTAGACTTATAAAATCACCATGAAAACTTATCAGTGCAGATGCAAAGACTCATTGTTTCCACTTATAATGATTATGAGAGAAGAGGATGATCATCTTAACAACAAACCAGACAATGAGAATAAACACATGCACATTAACATCACATCAAATAAGTTTGATGGGGTAGGCTGGCTGAGTAGAATATTATGAACCTCCTAATGAAATATTTGCTGAATTCCCCGATAGGTATTAGTGGAACAACATATTAATGGACTAAGCATGAAAGTTGGCCATTTGGCCAGGCAAAAAATGTTTCTTACTTCCCTGCTACTAACCCAGCAATATCATTCTCCTGGAAACATTACCAAATTCCCCTCAGACTATTTCACAAGCAGAAAAGGAAGAAACCAGTTTTTACACATCATTAAAGTCCACATGATCTGCTTCTCTCTGCACAGCTTGTCTGATCAAATAGGATCTCAAATACAACCTAAACCTCATACGGTATCAAAAAAATTACTGTTCAGGGATCGGTTTGTCTAACTCAATATCCATCCGCCTGTGGATGAAAACAAAGACACTAACTGATAATACACAGTAATGCCTTATAGACTTCAGGAGACATAATCCTAGGTAACCGCGTATGGGGTTAGACAAGAGGATCTCAGATTACGCCTTCAACCAGTATGGCTTTTGTTCTTCAATTCCAGAGAGAGTGATAGGTAGACAGAAAACGTGGACAAAAAGAGTTGAGTCAACAAGCACAGAAAGTCTAGAGTAGGCAAGAGAAAAGAGAGTTTGGAGGAAAAAGACATAGTGCAAGACAGCAGCTCATAGGGACTTGGTACTGAAAGCTCTGCTCAAAAACCACAAAGAGGAGCTTGAAAAGCAAGCACAGCAAGTTATGTGCAGCAGATACAGGCATTGCCGAGCACTTCTCCTGTATGCACATTTGCTACTGAGACGTCTGTAGAGCTGGGGATTCTACCTCTATGATTTTGGAAGAAGTTCTTGATTTAGCACCACATTGGCTTGATGGCATGAAAAAATTAACTCCTTCCCAGTAATGCCAATTTCAGTAGCATGGCATGTCTATGTCAGGACGTTCAACATTTGTTCCTTAGCGGAGGGAAGAAAGACATTACTTGTAGATTTTGAAAGTGGAAGTACAATAAATATTCTTAATGCTTTCTCATCAGTCAACATTTTATATCTCCTCTTCCTTACATTGCAGGAATCAAGACATTAGATTGACAGTACCTCTTCCTCCATTCCTTCCACTTGTCTGCCAGAATGCATATATCATACCTCTTTTCTTCCAATCTCTCTGCCTATTAGGGACCTTTTCCATTTCCAGGAGCTCTTTGTATACTCTGTGCTCTGTGCTACCAGGTATATGTGTACCAAGTTGAATATAAAGTCTTCCTACAACCACACAGGGCAATGAATGAAATAATGAGATGAAAAGAAACAGCAGCTCCTTAAGTGTAGGAGTATCATGAGGCAAGAAGGTGTCATAAAATACATTCCTGTAGTCTAAAACTGTTGCACTGGAAGAGTGAGATAAGAGTAAGTTCCTGCAGTTACATTTAACGATATCCTGAACGTCAGTCATTCACAGAAAGTTGTTATACGCCTCAAACTTTGGATTTGGTTCTTTCCCAAGGGTGTGGAGTTTCTTCAGTATGTGGACCTACAGTGAAAGCACAAGAACTATTCCTCTGATAAGAACTTCTCATCTCTCACACTACAATTCTTTATGCAATTTAATAAATTCCTGTTACTCTATGTTGAACTCACACAAATTAGTTTCAAAGGTACCTAGGTGAATAACACTGTTGGGCACTTCTGTAACTTTCCAGGTATGAAACTCCAGCCTGCTGAACCACACTGTTATGAACTGCAAGCATCAGTGGGGCAAATCATACCACCATGGGAAGAATATACTGCAAACATTCAGTCTCTATCCTCTTGGAACCAACCCATTGTTACATGCTCTACATCAAAGCCAACAAGTCACATTGCCAGTTTCTTGCTTCCTTATCCTACCATGCTTTCCTATTTGCTGATTTGGCCTATTAACATAGTTAAAGTAAAAATGTTTGCTGGAAAAATGGTTTAAAGGACTACTGTTGTATGACAGATGGGGAAGTGATGTCTTCATATATGTATCATGCATTACGAAAGATTGCTAAGCCTCCTGTTTGCTTCAGTCCCACATTTTATTTATATAAATTGTGGTATATACATGCTCATATTTTTAACAACACTGAAATAAAATATGCAACAAAAAGACAAGAAATTATTTGGTGCCAAAATTATTTGGACAGCTTCACGGACAGTTCTCAGTAGCCACTCTTTACATGGCTGTCCATATGTTATAGTTTTTTAATAATACAAAATGTTGAAGCTTCTTGCTTTAAGACCTTGAGGCCTTACAAATGTTCTATATAACTGTTTTTGTGCCTAGAAAATTTATCAGAGAGTTCTTTGGTTGTAACTGAGCAGAGTAATCTCGGGGGAAAAAACAAATATCAAAAATGAAAGAGCCTGCCTACCTTCTGTCAAAATACCATGTAGGACTTTGCTGCTTGTTTTTAAACATGGCTGTGATATTCACTAACACCATTTTTTAAAGAAATGCTTCAGACCCATAATTATTCTTTCAATATCATGTAATACAAGGTTGTAAGGGACCTCAAGGATCATCAGGCCAAACCTATCTTGGCAAAGGCACAATCTAGACAAGATGGCCCAGCACCCTGTCTAGCTGAATCTTAAAGGTGGCTAGTGATGGGGAATTCATCACTTCCTTCAGGAGACTATTCCAATGGCTAATTGTTCTCATTGTGAAAAATTTTTCTCTTGCGTCCAGCCAGAATGGGTTGGACATTGGGTTGCTTCGGGTCCAACATCTATCCCTGGGGGACCCCACACGTAACAGGGTGCCAGTCTGAAAAGGAGCTATTTATCACCACCCTCTGGGTGTGGCCTGTCAAGTCAGTTCCCCACACACCACATAAATCACTTGTCTGGAACATAATGCATCAGTTTCTGGAAGAGGAGGCTGTTGGGGAGCCATGTTGAAAGTCTTGGAGAAATCCAGGAAGACAATGCCCAGTGGTTGCTTCTTATTAAACTAGCAGGTTACTTTGTCACAAAGGCATGATTTGCCCTTAGTGAATCCCCAGCTGGGTTTTGTCAATCATGTGCTTCATTTGACCTGTGATGGGCCCCAGGAAGATTTGTTCCATATAAATACACAAACCTCTTTGCACAAGGATTTAACCATCTCTGCATTGTGCGCTTCAGGGTACAGTTAAATTAAAAATAAAAGGCACATTTAAAGCAGCACTGCATCTGTCAACCCTGGAGTCAAATTCCCACATTTGTTTCTCTGGGGATTACGTGCTCATTTAGCCACTGGATGCTCTTCCCAGGGCTCCCAGTGATATGTAGGAGTTGGGTGGAGGAAGCTATCACTTGTGTTGTGGAGTTACTTGGTGAAGTGTCCTGCTTTTCCTTCACAACCTTACACTGCAGTATACACAAATAAATTACACACTTTCTGACTGTTCTTCATCTGAAAGCACTAGTTCATCACAAAAAAAAAAAAAATCACAAGTGTCAAATAGCATAAGTGTAATGAAAATAAATTTGGTCTCCCTTGATTTTCTCTTCATGTTTTTGAATAGGTTATTGCACTGTATGTGCTGTAATAATACAATTTCCAGTGGGCCGTGGTAACTTCTTAGCAGAGAAAAATATATTACACTGTGTGGTAATGTTTTGCAAAGACACATATTCTTGTGGGAAAGAAAAGGAAAGAGTGATGGGTAGAAGAAATTATAACTGAATACGCAATAAAAATTATGTAACTTTCAAAAGAGACCAGTGACTTAGGAAAACAGCCACAACTGGAGACAACTTTGACTGGAGTTTATTACTAATGCAAAATGAAAACTAATTTTAATAATTACTAATAGGTGGGATGACACAACAGTACTAACACAATTCTCAATCAATTTTTTCTCCTCCCTCCCTACATAAATCCAGAGATTAAAAATGATGTAGGAAGATCTGCATTTTATTAATAGAAAGAATAATTGAAAAAAATTAAAAACCTGGCAGAGAAATGTCTTTGAAGTTTTCTACTCCACAGCCAAATACTCATATTGACTCAAACTCACTACAATGGATAAATGGGTGAACAGGGAGGCATCTGAGTGCCTTCTTGGCATTTTGCCATTTACTGAATGGCAGCTGGTAATTAATAACCTTTACCTAAACAGTAATTCATACAGGATTAAACTGCCTTACAAGCCCTATGGCTTGATGCTGCTGAAAATATTGTGACCTAATTTTAAATCAGTGTTTTCAATAAAATCATCCCCTAAACCATTCTACATGTATATGTTGGCTTACAAGGGTGTGGTGGGGGGGTGTAAGAATATTTGATCCGGTGAGACAGAACACACCCACCTTTTTTTTTTTTTTGGTGATTCTTATGTCAAATGCATTCCAGAGTTAAGCAGCCTAAAAATCTGCCTAACAAAGAAAAAGTTTATGAACAAAATATCAACCTCCCGCACATCTTTGTCTGCTTCAGACAAGTAATAATGAGTATATTCATAATTCTGGATTCCCAATTGCAAAAAATAGAAGGACAAAAATAATAAGGAAGATATACAGGAACAGGAAAGGAAGGAATTTTGGAAGATACGTTAACTTCAGGTCAAAAATTTGTTTGAGACACCAGCTAATTTCATACCTATAACTGTCAACTTCACACTTAAAAAAATCTTGCGTTTCAGGAATCTTCAAAAGAACTGAACTTTTAGAGAAAAGAAAAAACAAAACAAAAAACAACAGTAGAAGACATTTATTATGCATTAACCTAGAACAGTAAATTGAAATGAAGATTTAGAAGCAGGTTTGGAAGAGGAAAGCATATATAGTGCCTCTGTGTGTATGTTGTTCAGTACTAGGACACCGGCTTTGCTGACGTACATCTTTTTAAGCAAATAGAGACTTACATCTACCACCAATGTTATAAGTGGTATAAAAAAGCAGGCACTCAGTTGTATTGAGGAAACACTGTAAAAATAGCACCTAATTTCTTTTTTACGGGATCTCTATTTTGGTAATCACAGCTTGATAAAACGTGAACAGTACAATTACACACTATAGATAAATATCCTCTTTGGACAAACTTTAATTACTTTAATGTGATTAAAGAGATATTTCTGAGTTCTCACTTCAGAACATTTACTAGCTGATGTAAATTATTATCACCTCAGCATCTAATTTGGAGAATTTCAAATCCTTTTGCTTGACAGAATTCTTCCAATCTCTTTAAGTTAGGAACAACATAGCAAAAGGCACATACTAGTATCAAAAATCCCAGGTATATTCATCTCATCTTATTTGTGGTGACTTTCATAACAGGTAAAAAAATGCTGTCTTAGAAGCTCAGATCTTGCAGGATCAGGAGACAACTTTTGCTATCACAAACTTTATATACTCCCCTTTAATATGGGCCATTTTTTGTTCCTCCATTTCTCAGATACACAAGCAATAACTTCAAAATTATAACATCAACCACTTCTAGTGATGGAAAAATTAAAGGAAGCATTCAGCAGTGTTTAGCATGCCTGAGTAGCCTCTATTCATCCATTTAGGTTTCGTTTCTCCTTCTGCAAACATTTGAAATGAAATGAACAGGCAACACGTGAGACAGCTGTACAGTTTTAAGTCCCTGCTACTTCATGGTGGGAGGGTGACAGTTTAATACAGGTGAGCTTTTGACTGGTGCCCTTGTTTAAAACTCTGCAAGATTACCCAGTGAAGCCACTTATGAGAATCATAGGATTGCCCTACAACCAATTAAATTACCATGTTCATCGCTGCTGAAGTTGTTATCCTTCACCTTCAAAAACATTAAAAATGCAAATTAAATATACATTATATGAACTGAATAAAACATGAAGGTCTCTTGCCCTCTTGCAATAATGCAGAGCAAGGAGCAAAAAGTGAATCAGGCAATAAAGTTGGGCTTGTCTATCCTCTATTAAGAGTTTTTGTTGGAATAAACAAATTTAATGTGTTAGTAGAGCTACTGAAAACAGAACAGGATGCCAGAAGAAGTGGGCGAAGGGAATGAAACAGGTTCATGGCATTCAGGGATGTCAAATTCTTGCTGCTCAGGTATGGTGCCTTTCAAGTGGTAGCAATTATCATACTGTGAAACAATTCCTCTACCCCATCCCTGGATTTCTCAGCCTTCAACAACATGCATTATGCTAAGTGGCACTCTTGGGAGCCTCCAAAACCTGTGAATGGCAAGTAGTAGTAGCTCAGTCTGAGGAACATTTCTCTCTTCTACATGGACACCTGCATCGCATTGTCATAGCCTTGTTCTTTCTGACTGACCACCATCACACAATGCAGACAGTCCTTAAGATCAGCCCAGAATACTGATGCTGTAAATCAGATAAGACGACTGGGCTGCTGCAAAGAAAGACAGTGGGGAAAAACAGCACTACCATTCATAAAAGGATGTTTTTTTCAGTATCTGTTTACAACATCATCTGGAAACAAACCCATTCATCAAGGAGAAATGTTTTCAAATCAGTAAAGCTAAATGTTTATAAACCAAGAATCGTAAAAGTTACATAAGAAATAATTTGCTAATATGCTGACACTAAATTTTAAAATAAAACTTGAAATAGTAAATGTTTGTTACAAAACTAAAAATGTTATTATTGCAATACTGAAGAAAGGGCTAATGGACATCTATAGGCCTCTCATTGTGGTATCAGCCATCACAAACAGAATAATGAAAAATTACAGAGATGATAAAGAAATTAGAGGAAAGGTTATAATTGGTACTAATCAGTCTTATAACTGTATGACTGAGATACAGCACACTTATGGGAAAATATAAGTTTTATAATATATTTTAGAAAATTACAAAATTAGGTTTTGTATAAACTGCTATTTACCTGGACAGGCAAAACTGCACGAAATTACAACTATCCCTACAGCAGCTCCTAGTAAGATCACAAGTCAGTTTGTCTGTAGGGAAATCTTTTATAAGTTACACATTCTGCAGAAAACTAAATGCTATCCAAAACCTCAAGTTGTACAGGGAGAGAGCCAAATAAAAGATTAAAACAAAAGATCAGAAAACTCTACCTTCAAGAGCACTAAGTTTTCTTTTACTCCCTCCTGACCCTCGTCTTCTGTCTTCTCTTTATGCACATGAGAATATTAGGCAATAAGAAAATTAAAGCAAAGTGTCCTAAAGAGTAAAGGGGTTTTTGTTGTTGTTTGGTTGTTCTTTTTTCCCTATACATTATGAGGAATCTTTGTCTCAAGTAGTCTGAAATTTTAATACTCTAGATTCTACCTTCATGGAAATTTGTTTCAAAATAGCTATTTTTCAGTAAATAACTTATGGACATTCATAGCCAATAGTGTCTGCAGACCAGGAAAGACCACAAAAAGATCCGATCAGAATTAGCTGTTCCCCTTTAATTCGTAATCTGTTTTAACGCAAATACATTTCTCTGGGTACAATGTAACCCTCATCCCACTTTGGCCTGCTTGTAGATTTCTTGTTACTAGTCCATATGACCACAGCCCTACAGATCTGTAATGAGGATGTCTACCACAGGGAACCCAGCCAAAACCCATGTGTTCCTTCCAAATTTAGTGAAGCCCAGAGCGCAATATACAGGACAAATCTTGATTCAACTGCTTTAAGGGGCAGCCTGGACACACCAAAGGAAAGCCTTGTAAACCAGAACATTTCAATTTATACTTATGCTTTATATATTCTCTAGCAACAGTCAAGGTATGAAACCTTCTTAATAAATTCAATTTACATGCATTTGGAGATAAAGAAACAATTTAAGAAATAATCACACTGCAGACTTTGAGTGTGCTCTAGGAGAGTTGACAAACTAGCTACCAAAAGCAGGTAAACATTTCAAAGTTCACTTTCATCTAAGTGTAACACATGACCTGAGAATCATATTTTTCCAAAACTCTGATATTTCCAAAACTGTGGTGTATTGTACCTAGATATATATTCCAGCTGCCAGATGTAATGACTCTGCCAGATGTAATGACTCTGCATGACAGAGTTCTGCCAAGTAATTTTTATGCCAGTTAAAGCTTTAGAAAATGTTTATTTCAAATGCTCAAGTTGCTGCTACAATGGTAAGTTTAATGGAAAAGATTATTGATGTATTTTAAGATCATATTATGTATGTTCTGGTAGACTTGGTAAGCATAAGAATTTTATCACAAGTTAATATCTTGTACGTACCCCTCCTCTCCCCCCCCCCCATCTCTACACAAAACTATTCTTTTTTGTTGGTTTTTTGTTTTGCTTGGTTTTTATTTTATTTTTTTTTTTTATATAATTTGAGTACTTTATCCCCCATTAATGCATTGCTAGGTATAAACACCTAGAGTTCATCCAAATGACTGATTTTCAATCTGATCCTCAGATTCTTTACATTAACTGAAAAATATAAACCCATTTGCTTCTTGCAATGTCACTGTTCAGACTTTTTGCAGAGTCCAACAGAGGTTACAGACGTGGGTTTCCACTCAATTCCGATTCTCAAAGTGAGAACTAGAGAATTAGGCTTAAATCCTGCATATCTGTCTGTGATCTAAGTAACAATTAAAAAGATATAACCTACTTTTTCAACTCTATTCACAAAATTTGAGAGTCCTTAGTAAAAATTAAGAGAAAAAAAAGAGATCCCAGGCTAGTCAGCAACACTGAATAAATTATTCAACACATGATTAGTAGGTGCATGCCATATTTTTCTAAAGGTTTCTTTAATTTCCCATTGCAAAAGAACCAAATACATAAATGCATTTTAGATCTTGGAATGATATATTTATCAATCAAGAGTAAATTATTTGAAAATAAAACCAATTCATTTAATTTTGCATACATTCTTTTGTGCATCACAACTGTGGCCCTCAGAGGTTGCAATCCTTTTTCAGGTTCAACAAAGAAACAGAAAGACATACAAGTGTTTCTTCAGCTTTTCTGTACTCTTCATAGAATACAGATCTCTACAGCAGAGAGATAACTATGTAGTACTAAAATTTTAAAATTTTCTGACTTTTAATTGAAAAATCCCTTAATCCCTTCCATAGCCACATGCATGCATTCTAATAGTTCTAAAGCTTTCCAACTCTGTAAAGTCTGAATTGTAGTATGTGTATGAATGCTTACACTTGTCTTTTGAAATCAAAATGGCCACAGCAATTTAAAAACCTGGAGAAAGTGATAGTTTCCTAGATAAGACAACCTTGGATTATTTTTTTTATGTGTAATACTTTATTTTAACATAATATTTTATCAAAAAGATTTGCTGAGCCTGGTGCTTCCAAGCCTGAGTAACCATGCTGATTTTCAGAGGTAATTTAGAGTCTGGAACTTTGATTCTTTCATAATGCCAGCTAAAGCAGAGTATTTTTGTTCTAGACTCTTGTATAAAAATTGGCCAGATAATAAACAAATACTGTCAGAGATAACCATCCAGAAAAACACCCAAGTGGAATAAATGGGGCAAGCAGAGAGGAGTAGATATGTTATGGTCATCCATTAAAAGCTCAAACAGTTCTCTAGAATTTGTTTGTGGAGGAGAATAGGATAATACTATAGTTTAGCAATACAAAAAGCATTCACATGAAGAAAAACTACTTGATATTCTGCTTTTCATTATCAAATCAAATGTGCAATCACTTATCCACAAACATTTTTGAACTCTTATTTTTTTAACATTGTAAAACAAATTACTTCTTCCATTTCACGTAAGACAACAGCATCTACTGATTCATTGCAGCTTCTAACTTTCCCATAAAGTTAGATTGCAGATTAAATGAATGTATGAAGAGCAGAAATCCATTCCAAGATAGAGGAGAAACGTATGTGAACCAGCAACTCTATTATATGTAACAACCTAGTTTAGGGACTTGACACATAAGTCAGAATTAGAAACTACTCAATATACAATCCTGGCACAGTCAAATACATTTAACAGGTACATTTCATTTGAAAAAGTGATCTGATCTTTGGAAGTAATTCTGTTCAAATTCCAGGGAGGAGTCTTAGGATTATACCACTTGCTAAAAACAAGTATCTTGATGTATGGCCTTTCTTGATAAACTTTTTTAAAGAAGGAACGGAGACTAGCCATACCCAGCCCCATTTGTTACATCTACAACTACTTTTTATATGTGGAAACCAATCCTTAAGAAATTTTGATGCTACATAACACCTCACAACCTTGTCAAATTATTTTTGATGGTATTTTGTCTGTGAAGGATAAGAACCTACCTCGAGTAAGCCTTAATGACTTAAAGGCTCAGCTAGCAGGAGGTCTAAGTAGCACTTTACAGGAACTATGATTGTTTATCCTCCCTTCTGACACAAAAAACCCCCATCACAATAAATTTTATTAATACATTTTCAGTCATGAATTGATAAGGGGCCAATGGATCCTATGAAGACAGAAAGAAACAGAACAGTGTTTTGGAAATTCTTTATGATGTATTGCAATATAAACAACAAAATCCTGATTTCCTCCAAGGCTCTCCAAAAAAGAAGCTGACAAATATTGAAAAAGAAGTATTATTTATGTTTATAAAATTGTGGATTGAGTGTGATTAATAGGCTCAAGCAATAACTTTGCATGAGGCTTCCTTGGATACCGACCTTCTTTCAAAAGGTTAATCCTCCAAATTATGAAAGTCAATGAAAAAATTGTTCCAACTACAGTATTCCTGTGAAATATCAATATAATGTTTTTATCTTCTATTGAAAAATACAACTTATGTATTAGGAAAGAAGTTGTTACTAGCAAAAACTACAAAGAAAAGTCTTGTTTCCTAGAAATACAGGAAAATTATTTTCTGAATAATTAAATTTTTTTTTCAAGATAAAGATAAGGTAGAATGGTAAATCTCTAAATGCCACAGGTGAACTAACACAGCAAACAAAAATATTTAAAATTTAAGCTAATGTTTTCCAAAGTTTGTTTTACACTCAGTTACTACTATTTTAAATCAAGGTCACTGTGTTTGTCTAGCACAGCCTAGTTAGACAAGGGGCTACCTGCTTTCATGCTGCAAAAGTATCTCTAGACTCTCTCCCCTGCTCATCAGAGGAAGTAATTTCTACCCCATAATGTATGGAACTCAATGAGCTAAGCACACAGAAGTGTATGATATTGGCTCAGCATTTGATCTATCAGTGCCAAATTAAAATGAAACAAAAAATCTATAAGAAAGATATAAACTATTGGAAAAGTAAGAAAATCAAGTAAAAAATATCATCTCCCTTCATCTACACCCATTTACTCCCTTTTCCTTTCTTCTGTTAGAGAATTCAGGAAGAAGCTCAGATTTCTTCTGTTTCAAGTAGAACTACTGAGTCTTTTTACAAGTGTCTTGACACATCCATCATTTTTCATCACCTCACACTTCAGATTGCATCCATTAGAGTACATTAGCAGTTACACCTAGGCTTTTTTTTTTTTTTTTTAACCACTTCTTCTGGTAGTCTGAACGGATTTAATATTCTCCAAATATTCCTCTTCCTGTTCAGAAGACAAAAGTTTTGGTGCCCCTTTAGACTGAAACTTCATCTCAGAAATGCAACAGTCTCTTCTCTTGGGGAACCTGCCTGTTTCTGTATTTGACCAACTAATGATGGCTTGCTTTCGGCTTTTGGCACCCAATATTACAGCAAAACTGGTACAAAATCTGGGTGCACCCGGATGTGGGGATCATGCTCCCTTCTTCTGCTCTTTGCAAGGGATGGCTAGCACAAAGCTTGCCACTGAGCTACAACTTGATAATAAAAAGACATAATATTATTTTTTTTTTTTT
>VXBJ01002547.1:1940061-1975158 GCA_013400055.1 Nycticryphes semicollaris | reverse complement strand
TTAAGTAGCTTCTGGCTGGCTTCCTTTCCTGCAGCAGGTCACAAAGGGATGAGATGAACATAAATTGTTTACCTGTAGCATGAAACTGCAATTTCTCTGTTCAGCTCCCTGGTACTTTGTGATAACCAAGCCCAATACATCATAACCCTCTTGTCATAAAACATAGTGTTAGAACCAAAACCTCTGCTTTAACTTACTTAGCTGTGTTTTGTGGCCTGGCACTCCAGAAGATACCTTGTGATTTTAAACTTATCTCCAGATGTCACAAGGCACAGCCATGACCTGCAGCCACGTTTTCTGCTTCCAGCAATAGCAGAGGAGCTACAGCCACCTGGTATAGCCATTTGAATAACCAGAGGTGTGGGACACAGAAACACCGCTATGATCTCCAAGTTTCTGAAGAAAAGATGCCCTTAAAGGAAATAAAATCACAGAAAAATATTGAACAGCAGCTGCCAAAGAAAATTAAGTCACTGGTTTAGGATTACTTAAGTATATCGCTGCTCAGGAAAGCCTTTAAGCAGGCACTTAATTTCCACACAAAGTTAAGCCTTGTGTGTTAGTGCTTTATACCCTTATATAAACATCCCAAACCCAAACTCCCCCTTGTGTGTCAACAGCACATGAGAGGATCTGCAAGGCTCCACTGTCTACTCCAGGCTGTGTAAATCCTGCACAGGGATGCTTTCTGATTACATCAGCACTACCTGTTGCACCTCCCCCTCTGAGTGCTCCACTTAACAGCTGCATCCTCCAGAGTAGCTTAGCTCACCTCAATACTCTTTCAGTCTATACAACAAAGAGTTACATAACATTGGATTTGAAGGAGAAAAAAAAAAGTTTCAGAAAGGCTAGTAATCATAGAAACGAAAGGCACACTGACAGTCAAATACAGTGAGCATTAAAATCCCACAGCAGACATCCTTTCAAAAAGATAACATGAAAGGTTATGGTTTTCTGATATGATTAGTGTTTTAATAAAACACTGCCTAGTTTCAAAATCTGTCCTTGTAACTGTGCTCTTTTGCTCAGATAATTTTTCATAAATTGATATTTAGTCAAAATTACTTGGTAGTATACTATATAAAAGGTTTAAGTAACAGGGAACCAGACTAAAATATAATTAATTTCCCCATCTAGGAGAACGACCTTCATAATTCACTTCAGGCTTCACCTCCAGAATGCCACAGCTCATTTCCTCATTATCAGAATTGGGTTTTAAAACACTACTGTCCTCCATAATGTACACTTTGTCTCTGATTATATACATACAGAGGAGTATATTTAAAATTACTTTCAACACATAAATTCACAATTGCCTCAAATAAAGATTAGCGTATTTAATAAAACAGCTTGTGCCCAAAAAGCTAACAGATTACAACAACAGAGAAAGCTTGTAAATGAAACAAAAGATACTTGATAAGGGAAGGAAGAAGTGCAAGAAAGGCTCAAAGCGGACATTTAAGCAATTAATTAATGAAAATTAATTAATTACATTGAATTTTAGACAAACAGATATAGATGCATAGAGCAAATACTGTTCTGTACACAGTCAAATACACATTTGCACCTAAACTGTCAGCTGAAATAAAGACTTGGTGACTTTTGCTTAATTCAGAGAATTTAGTCAGGAAAAGCAAAATCCCAAATTCACATTCATTTAGGAAGGCTCTGTATAGCAGAAAACCATTAAATGCAGGACTTTGTTGCCTGGTAGCTGCCACAACGTGCTGCAAGCTTGCAGGCTGCGAGGCCTGCCTGGGAATACACACTGGACAGTGATGATTGATTGCTGTAGTGATTTTAGTGGACACTGCTTCATGAAAGGACAGGAAGGAAATCTGGATAGGGTGTCCATTACTTATTTAAGGAGATTACTTTGTGGGACTGATAGCCTAGGGTGCTAACTAAATAATTGGCATCTAGGAAGATAAAGCATCTCTCATTTGCTTAGTGCCTATGCTTCTCTTTGTTAAAATACCCCCAAAGCCTTCAGGCAGAGTGGCTTTAAACATTTAAATGTACTACTGATACTATTCAATCACATCACAATTTGTATAGATCTCTTAAAAGTAAACCGCTAGCAGTGTGTCAGAGTACATTAGCACAGCAGACTGAGGCACTGTGTTTAATGTATGAAAACATATATTGGGCACTTATGAACTATGAACCGCAAGTTGAAATATGCAAATTGCAAAATCAGAAATGATCCAATCTGGATTTAAAGCATAAGTACTGCAGAATATCAGCCTATCTAGCTAATCCTACAGTAACGTAAAAAATTCACTCTGCACTCCACCACCAAAGGACATCACACTTGTCCAGTTATTTATTCAGTTATTTGATTCACCTTTTTAAAAGAGGTAAAGAGGTTAATAGCCTGCCTCACAATCACATGCTTTTTAATCAAAAGCCTGGAAAGGAAATTCTTTCAAGCCTATTAAAATTCCTATCTGTCATTTGAAAGTGGAAGCTCTGATAGAAATGTCAAAATCTACGATAAAAATTAATGTCGAGCCAAACTTTAGCAACTGGCAATGGCAAATGGCTTCAGAGTTAGAAAAATTGCTCTTAATGTTTTAAAGTCATGAAAAATCAGAATGAAAAAAAAAAAAACCTGCGGAAAGGTAATGGGCTAGGTAATGCAAACTCTGAAGCACTATCCCTTGGTTTCATATGTGGTTTTACGTAAATACCTCCAGCCATATCATTGCACCTGATTGCTGTGATGCAGCAGAGTATAACAGGGGGCGTTACTGGATTTCCTGGTCACCTGAAGAAAAGCCGTTTCCATAGAAACACTAGTATGCTTTTCTTAAACCTCAACAAAGACAAGCAGTAGTCATAAAGCGTATGTTCAGTGGGTTTTAGGTACGCTGTGAGACAACATGGAGACCGATAACTAAAAGAAGGTGAGATCTTACTCTAGCCTGCACTGTAGAAAGCCTCTTTTTGTCCCCTTTTGGCTCAGTGATTTGGAAAGAATATTTCAGGAAAGTCTCTCCAACCACATTAATACCTGTTACTTTTTTTTTTTTTTTTGGACTCACCATCTACAAATATTAAGGATTGCTGAGGTTTGTATCTCTTTTCCTCAAACCATGTTTCTCACATTGCTTGAACTACACTGGAAAAACCCATTTTTGACGGACTGCTTTTTTTTTCCCCCTTTTGTTTTAACTCATTTGGATTTTGTGAGGATTTTTTTCCAGCTGAAGATAAAGGATTGCTTTTTATCTTCAAGTATCTCAAAGTCTGGTGCAGCTTACAGCATTTGCTTTCAAACTGGAAACAAAATAGAAGTTTTCTTACTATTGGATAAAACATTACTACAGAAAGAATTAGGAACTAGAAAACATTGGAGCCCAAAATTTGAAGACTGGAGAGTAGTGGAATTCTTGCAATTACTGTAACTGCTGAAACAGTATGAGGCCTTACTCAAAATAAATCTGACCCCCTTTTACAGTTTGCAATGTGCTCTGGGTACATTACTTCCAGGCAAAGGAAGGTCACAATAGCTTTGAAATTTTTGCTGAAAATGTGTTAAATGTGCATCCTGCTCTTCCTAAACTAAGCTTCTATTGCACATCCCTTTTGTAGTTCAGTCTTCCCTTCTCCCTGATCTTCTCCCATGCAACCCCTGTCTTCCCAACTGTCATGATGTTATCACCAATGTTGTAAAATCTTTTTTCTTAAGCTGCCAACACTTGGACTCCTATGGCGCATTTATGCAAATTGGAGGTCTGATTGATTTTGTGGGGTTAGCAGGACTAAAATGAGAACAAAGTCTGTGTAAGAGTACTAGGCTCCTTACTTAGCACTTTGGGAATAGGGCACAGTGCCACCACTGCTGATACATTACGTGGATGCACAGAGGATAGGTAATTCAAAAGATTTTTTGCCATATTTTCTGAAGTACTGATGATACAAGCAATTTTCAACTGCAAACATTTCAACAGTTTCTGATTTTACAGGAGTTTTATATCATAATTGAAATGTTTCTCCTTTTCTTTCCCCTTAATATTTTACAGTTCAAAACCTAGTTGAGAATTACTTTTTTCCTCCTCAGTATTAGTTATATCATTTCACATCAAAATCCATTTTATTGGGAAATAAGAAAGCAAACCAGGAATGAAATGGAAAGGCAGTGAAGAAGTGCAACCCTGTAAAAGGTTTAATCTCAAACTGAACATGTACTGGTTAATAAACAGCACAAGGAAGGCTGAAAAATTCGAAGAAATAAATGACATGAAATGAAAGAAAGTTTAGCAGTCCATGAAATCTGTGGATTTAAACAGCTTTCTACAGCAATCAAAGAAACAGGAGAGGAAAATCTTATTACATTCATCTAGTCCCAAAGGCCAAAGCAGATGTATCCATCAGGCTGTAATTTCTGACCATAAAACTTTGCTTGAATAAAATCCTGCATGTGACCTTCATATATATCGCTGCCCTACAAACCTCAGTTATTCTACAGCTGAATCCCATTTAGTCATGACTCACTGCCTTATTTACTTCACTGATCACAATAAGCTTTCAAAAGCCATTACGGAGGCTTGAGTTGGTGTCTGTAAGCATACTCTGGTGACTAACCTGAATGACAAAAAGGTTGTTTTAAAAAAAATGAAAATAAACCCCACGTCTGTGATTGCAATAGGAAAACTTGCCAAACAAAGCAGATTCCAAGCAGTGTCAAATCTATTTGTCATGTGTTACATGTAGCTTATGGAAAAAAGTTGGATCACTGTAGAGATATTATTTAAGATAAGTAAAATGTGACACAGTAAAAAAAGGAGGTAGGAGAAAGGAACAGGATAAGGAAAATATTAGCACCACAAAAACAAATTGTCATGAGGTTTACAACATTGGCAACAGATCCCCAAAGGCCCTGCACGTGTTTGGAGATGGATCCTGCCAAGCTCTGACAACCTTCCAGATGCTGTGGATGCCTCAAGCACTGCAGACACCTACAGATGTTGCTCCATAACTTAGCGTGCAAGCAGAAATTGCAGCAGGGGGGCTCTAGAAACTGTGCTGCCTTAGGAGGCAGATCAGCATGAGTCAAATTGCTACCATTGCTTGAAGTTACCCCCCTCCCTCCACTCGCCTTGGGACAGGAATTGCATTGGACAGTACTACCTGCATCAATGGAAAGCACCTTCCCCCATATATAAGTAAATCAGTATTGCAAGAACACAACTTTGTAGGAAACGTTTAGAAGACAAGGAAGCTCTAGAGTATGATTTGAGGTGGATTGAAAAGGATATTTAGTATTGTCTACCAAGGTAACTCTGCAGAGAATCCCACAGAAATCCACAGGCTATTGCATATTTCACATTAGCCATTCAGCACCAATATGATCAATGATAAAGTCTGTTATTTTCTCCAATCCTTAATTTAAAACATAAAATTTAGTCTTTAATTATTAGTATATTGAAGTGAACACAAGAAAAATAAAAGAGAAAGATAAGAGAACACAATGTTTTCTTGACTAATGAGGAAAGCAATATATTTATTTCAATCAAACTTCCCAGTGAAAGGAAAAAAACCCAGTCCATTAAAAAGAAATATAGAAACATGACCCTGTTCAAAATAATTACAGGTTAAATATATTGTAGAGCATAAAATCTTTTGAAGGCCTACCCCACCCCTATTTAAGTACTTCTGTAAATTAAAGTCTTATAAGAAAGGAAGTAAAGTTTACACCAATATATGTTATTATTGTCATTAGTATGGATCTGGCATTGTAATTCCTTGTTTTGAAGTGCTAAAATACTAACTAGCTATCATACAAAAACTGACTATCCCTACCTTCCTTCATTGTCTATACAAAGAAAACTTAAATTCCTGATTCCCTTTCTAGCTTCTGACATGGGCACAGCATAAAAAAAGCCAGGTACAATATTCTTCCTCTCTCAGTCACATAAGCACACAAATATTTCAAAGAGTATTATACCTATTGTGAAGTATTTTGTATTGAAGAAAGAAAGGAAGAGAGGAAGGAACACACCATATTGCACGTCCACAGGGGCATGTTACTGTGATACGTCTCAGTGACCAGGTTGCAGCAAGGGTCTGGAATGCACCATCCACATGCCTCAGCCACCCATTTTAGCCACCCTCCTCCTCTGTACTGTGCCCCTCAGGCTGGAGCTATGTACAACTGACCATGCACCTCAATATTCCTCACCCCAACCTACCAAATGGGCTTGCCCTGGACTTGCCTCCCCCTTGAGCATCAACCCTACCCCATCCTAATGGACGGCTTTGCCACTCTGCAACGTTGACACACAAACATGAGTTGTGAAGTAAACTGTATGCATCATGCTCGCAGTCAGTCCTGTCTGACAGAGCATACACCAAAGGGGAGAACAATTTCCCTAACTTAAAGAAACTCAATTTCACCTCCTATTTCCATGCACTAAAACATGCCTGTAAATTGTCCCTGAGGGCACTTCCAGGGATATTACGGGGCATGTCATTCACAGCCCTTCCAGGATAAAACCACTCAGCTTTGCCATACAGTCTCATAGCTTCAATCAGAACTGTTAATGACTTGCCCTAAGGTACAAATGGAAGGCATTTCAGAGCACCATAAAATTTATTAAAACAGAATCAGAAGCATTTTGGCTTAGTGTTTTACCAAGGGAGAAACCCTGAAATATGTGGCAACAGTGCAGAGGTGCTTTTCCCTTCTACTAATGCTTGTAAAAAAATCCAATTAAGAACAGGAAGCAAGTGATATAAAGATCTGGAGGAAAGGAGAAAGGGAAGAAAGTGATGCAAAGTAATTGAAACATTACAGTGTAGCTTATACCTATATTCAATTACAACAAATTAAAAGAAAACATCAACTGTGGTGTAATAGTTTGACAAGCAAAATTTCACAGATATATGCACGCAAAAGATGCAACCCTTGCTCTTCACTCAGATTATGCCCAACAAAACACAAGGCACTAAAAACATAGTGAATATGAGTCTTTGCTAACCATGTAGCTGTATTTGATGATGCATTTACAAGAAACAGATTTTACTGGCAAATACTTTCTTGACCTCAACAATATCATGACAAACCTTTCCACTCCAACACACAATAAGTTTTATATCAAATTTACTCCATTTACATTGCCAATATTGATTATACCATGATATTTTCCAAAATGACAAATGTTGGATATTTTTTAATTGCAAAATATATGTAACTGAATATTGAAAAAATCAGGTGATTAACTCCATTGGAATGTTCTACTTTACCAGGCACTCATAATTTCTTAAAATTATAAATAGATAAGTTCCTGAAAACATCATTCTGTGAAATAATTCACAATTTATTACACAACGTTAAATGACATTAATTGCTAAGTGTCAGTGTTAATCAATGTTAATCACAAAGCAACACCTAATATTATCTCTCCTGAACAAATTGGAAAAAAGTGTAAACACTAGCAGTGCAGAAAGCAGATAAAGATTGACCTCGCTTATCCATTTTCCAACCTCTGGATTGTAAAGGTACTCAACAGCTTCTTTTTTTTTTTTTCCTTTTTTTTTTTTTAATTCTGATTGGAATACTTTCAAATTCACTTATTTTTCTGTCTCAATTTTACCAAGCCTCCATTGTAACTTCTCATTACACAGGTCTATCTACTTCTAAAATTTAACAAAATTAAAAAAAAAATTCCTAAATTCTCAAAAATTGAGAATGTCAGTGATAAAAAAATGTCATATAAGCATTAAAGACAAATGTCATATAAGCATTACAGACCTTTTCATTAAATTGCTTTGTTAGTAACCCATTGAAGCCAAACAGGTACTTGTTTATCTTTGACTTCACAAGTATCAGAGCAACTGTTTGCAAGTTTGCTGCTTAAATCTCAAGTTCTATCCCAAGTGTCAACACAGAGCAGGCAATAAGGATATAGAAATACATCAAAATCTTGTTTTCTTGCTAAGAAAAGTTTAATAACATACGTAATATAAACATATCTGCATCTCAGACAGACATTTCTGTACCGGAACAGTAACAAAAAACGGATGATTAGTAAACAGGTTTGAATCCATATTTCTAAAACCTGTATATAGCTGTCTTTCCAGACAACTGCACAGTCACACCAGCAATTCACTAATCCTGCTCAGAGGGATTTCAAATATTGAGTCCTGTTATCATTCTACCACTATCACAGGAGCCCAAAGCAACATTCTCATCTCTTGTCCAATAACTGGGGAATGACAAAGGATGGACTGAGAACAAAATCGTATTGGACACAGGTGCTGCTCTGAGTCATCAGGTTATCTCTTATCCCGCCTCTAAAATAGGTAACTTTTTCAGGTGTATGTGCTGAAAAGTTTATCCACACAAAACCCTATGTCTTCCAACTAAATGCCTGCTGTTAGTTACACGAAATGAAACTGCAATGTTGTATTAAGGTGTCAAAAAGTAAGGGATATTGGTTTGATGATAACTTCAAATCGGCCTGCAAAAGAGGGAAGATGTAAACAAACTTTGTCTGACTTTTCTACCATTTTTCCAGAGCCTTTACTTACAAAATGGATAAAAGCTACGTTTATAACTTGAAACACCAGCACAAACTATATCAGTTAAATCCCAAATTAAATGCAATATTTGATATTCTATGTAAAAATAAACCAAAAGAAATTACAAACCTCTCACAAAGCTAGGAAGCAATCAGGGTAGTATTTTGCATGTGTTTGTGAAAACAACAGCAAGAAATCTACTTAGATGTCCTACCTTCTTGAACTGCCTGAAACGGATTGTTGCCATCCACAAATGTCACTGAACACGTGATTTTCTCTGTTTGTAATATTTCATCATTCTGGTTGAGATCAGCAACTGCCATTCGAAAAACTTCCTCATCTTTTTTGGCAGACTCATCAAAAATTGCCCCTGGGGAAAAAAAAAATAAAGAAAAAAAAGTCATGTTGCACTGTTCACCTGCAGTATCCCAAAGCATTAATCATAAGCACTTATGATGTATTTTATGCTATAATGTCATCCCTTCACTCATTCCTGAAAAACAGCATTCTCAATATAGAGCCCAGAAGTTACTTCACAACAGAAAGAATTTCTACATTTTGACATGATTTAAGACATAGATTGAAGAGAAGCATTGATTGCAGCTAGAAATATTGGGGAAATCAAGTTAAGCTCAAAACAAATTATCTGTATAGGAACAAGGCCAAGACATGAGAACCAATTACCTTTCCAGAGGTACCATTTACTACATTGAATGACTGCAACAGGCCAGGATGTACGTTTAACATCATGTCTAGTGGCAATTAAACAATAGAAAGTTCAAATGAGGTGAGAATAAGCCTACAATAGTAGCAGCACTGGGAAAATGAGTTAGAATTGACAACCACAATCAATAGACAGGTCAGCAGCTGATATAAACTATTTCAAGTCTAATTCCTATTGGATTTGTAAAACAACCACTCCAGCTAACTGTCTCAGTCTTGAAGTCAGTAAATTAAGTTTAAGCAGTTAGTTAAAACAATTTCTGCCTTTATATATCTATCAGAAAGTAACTGTTCTGCCTTTTCCTCAAAACGTTCAAGCACAGCATCTTAAGCAGGAAACATTAAACTCAGGAGGAGCTGGCAGAGAATGCTCAACCCTTGCACAACCAATTCTTCAGGTGTGCTGAAAAATAACTTCAAGGCTAACCCAGAGATTCTAGTTTCTTTTATTTTCTTTAAACTATAGTGTCACTTTTAGCATCACTAATTTCCTATTATTTTACATTTGCTTCTTGTATGAACTGATTATGCAGATATGGCTCAAACTACACTGTTATAGACCTATGAAGAATGCCATATTGTTTAAAAACCTTAAATTAAGGCTGTTAGATATTCAAGCATCTTTAAAGCTTTCATTTCCAGGCAGCAGATGAAAGAGACAGAAGGAATACTTTTGAAAACTGCATTTAATCATTATGAAATTTCTTCAGTCTTCAAGTTTATTTATTCTTGAGCGTCCATTCTCAATACAAAACTCAACTAAGGCAGTGTTTGCATGATCTTTTGCAAGGCAGCCAAAGATAATAGAAAATGCTCATCACTAATGATTTCAGGTAAATACCTGCAATCAGTGATGAAAAGAACTAAAAAAGATGCATTTGCAGGAAATGGCTACTTTAAGAGAAATAAAACTCATACACAGTGTTTATCATGTTTTTTCCACTGACCTCCAATGCTCATCTCTCTGCCAGCACCACTCATCCTATATGAGCATCATCTCTTCCTACAATCTGACCGCTTTGACTCCAGCATTTTCCCTCCTGAAGCTGCTGCCATCTGGAACAGCTGTTCTTTACTTCTCCACCTCATTCACCTGTCATCTCTCTGCAAATCTCAGCTGAAAAAAAAATCTCATTCATCTTCTCCCTTGCCCTCATTTCTATTTCCCTTGTTTTATCTACCTCCATAAAGCAAAGCCACACATAGCTGAGAATATGCTTGGTATGCAAGATGCTGCAAACTGTGTCTGCTCTACAAAGACAACTATTTGTGTATCCAGGTAGCATTTAAGGATACAAAAGATTTTGTTGAATACATATACGTTAAACCATGTTGGTTTCTAACCTCAAGGAACAGTTCAAACGGAAACCACACATGTTTCATTTCAGGGATACACCTGTACTGATGATGATAGCATAGGCCAGCAAAAATTATTAATAAACATTTGAAGGTACAATTTTACATGGCTACTAAGTAACAAGGTTAAAATTAAGAGGGGAAAAAAAAGTTAGAAAATAATGATAGTAATTAGTCAAATTCTATCCCTGTAGAGCAATTCTGTTCACTTCCTTCCAGTGTGACATTTATTACAATCACAGGTTTTACGCACATACACAGGGCAGCTGCTGACTATGTTGCAGAACAGCATGGCAAAACAAAGACCTTTCAGCCAACACTGCAGAGTGAAGCTTCTTATGTTAGAGCTGGGAAATATAATATACATATATCCAGAATAATCCAGGTCATTTACTGAGAAGAGGATACAGAAAAGTCCAAGTTATCAGTGTTTCCTTTGCATGTGCCATCACAAAAATCCCCTTCATCCCCATAGTCTTTCCTGTGGGCAGCAGAAACTGCTCCCAAGACAGTGCATTCGCCAGTCCAGGATCAAGTTTCTCAACAGATTAACCTCCTTGGGAAGCATTCTTGTTTCTTTCACAAACAGATATTCCTAATAAACTCCTACATTTTTTCTCCAAATTTCCTATTTCTCAGCCTGAACACAAATCCAACCTGTGATGGCATGCAGATATAGAAGGAACCAGATTAGATGCAACTACACGCAGCCTTCACAAACAACTCTCTTTCTCACTGTTAGTACGTCTCCAGTTTTGCTCTGACCACCGTTTATTTAATTTACAGCTCCATGTATCAGATAGAAATTTCATAATTTCTCCTCTGAACAACACTACATCTGGTATTTTAAACCAGCTGCCCCACAGAATGAGACAGTTCTACACTAGAGCATGGGTAATATCTCCACAGGTAATACAAATACAAAATATGTAGATAAATTGAATAAAATTTGTAGGTAAATTACAAAAAAAAAGTTGAAACCATGAATCCTGTCAGATCATCCTAGCAGGAATTCAATTGTCTTCAGAAACTGAGGACTTATTCATTAGAGTATCTAACTCAGCTATACAAAAAGCCTTTTAAGATATAACAAAGATGACACTGTTCCCTTCAGGAGACGGCAGTGCACAGCAGCACATGCATTACAATTCAAACAGTAGTAAGGAAATTTATTTCATAATTGATTCTCAAAGTTTAATTTCAATTTTCAATAAAAACAGGAAAACTAAAACCCTTTTGGCTATAGGAAAAATTGTTACAAAAAGTAACGTGCAGCTGAGGAGAGAAAGAAAATTATTCCTACAGATACCATAAGATACTCAATCTCCAGAAAATGCTGCAACAAAACTAATTACAAAAGGAAAAAGTCTTCAAAATTATACAAATGTAGATGGTGTTCATTGTTCTTTCTCCCCTACTGCTCACCTCAGCTGAAACAGGCCTCACATTAAACATGTCATTTCTCAATATACTCAAGGAGTATTCCCATGATTGCATCAGGAGTGAAAATGCTGACACAGTGACTACTTTGCACCAGTTCCTCCCCCCCCTATTTTATTAGCATATCATTCCTTTCAGCTTTATTTTGGAATCTGGATGAGGACAGCACAAATATAATTCTCTTCTGGCTTTTTAAAAACCCTCAGCACATCAATAATGTCCTGCAGCTTAGCAGCAAATTCTCTGTGTGTAGCTATTTCATTTGGGCTTGACCGCGTCACCAGAACTCTGTCGATTTAAATGAATGTAGACCAAAGCACACAAATGCTCAATACAAATGTATCATGTACCAATGACATCATCAGAAAGGCTTTTCAAAGATCCTTCATACTACTGACCCATACATACAAAAATATAATGCATATTAGATATTATCAGCTATTTCTAGAGTAATTTGCACAATCTAGTGGAATCAGCCCAGAAAAGGTAAAAATGGGATAGAAATGTGAATAGATTAAAACCAATTAACGTTCATCCTTCTGTTGACTAAGGAAGGACAAAGTCCACTGCTTGCAGTGTTTTCCAGTATTATAATTTTACTAACTCTGAAAGTATGACACTTCTGGACCTCAGTGTTAGTCTCAGGAAATGAAGTACTTTGTTTCAAAGAGGAGGGGGAGTACATGGATTAAATATCGTGAATATTGAGGTCACAGTTCAATTTCTAAGCATAAATGTGATTTTTACTTTATAACAATGCTCATACCTCACCAATATACACTTTGACCAATAATTTACTATTTAACAAGTCCAGTAATATTTGGAGAGAAAAAGAAAAAAAAAAAAAAAAAGAATTGTAAAACACTAACTTTTTTAGCAACTATCTAACGTTCTCAGCAGCTGCTAATTCTATGACAATTCTTCGTCCCAAAGATATTGCCAGCCTGTTCCAGTGTCTGAATACAATTCCACTGCATTTTCTCAAATGTTGAAAATACATTATTATTCTGAAGGAGAAATATAATACAGCTGCTAGGAGAAGGATGGCCATACTGCTAACACTCAGAACTGGAAACTGGTGGTTTTGACTCCTCATGGCAAACCTCTGAGATGTCCTGCAGGGCTGTGAGCAGCACATTGCCACAGGTCTAGCTCCCCCATATGAAATAGCATTAGGATACATTAATTTCTTCGGGATTAAATGTATGAAACTGATATTTAAGAACATGAGATACATGGTAGTATAAAACTTCATGTTATTTCTAGGCCAAACAAGTGTCTGGGAAATTTTTTATAGAATACACTCATTTTTAACTGTAAAGGCAAATGCCTGGCTGTACCATATAATATCATGGCTGATTGAATGAATATATACATACAGCTTTAGAAGGCTAATTATATTATAATAGAATTATTGTCAACAAGAATAAGAGGGGCTTGACGTGTTTGAGAGTCTGTCTGTGCTCATACAGGGTCACATACAGAGACCTTTCCTTGCATGTGCAGCTCCCACTATCATGGCATTTAGCTTGCATTAATACGGCCAGGCCTGACCCTACATTTCTCTTGTAACACATTCAAAGCTGCTGTTAAGTTTCGCTATTGACTGATAGGCAGTTGAGCACATACAATCACATCTTTTGTCAACGAAGGAGAAACATCAGCATGCTTTCCCGATCTCTTTTAAGTTGACTAAGTTTTAAAAACCCTTTAGAAAGTCTTTAAAAGTCCTTTAGAAAGGGCACATTAGGCTTGATTTTGTCATTGCAACACAAAGGGAGTGGTAATCCCTTATTTCCTCTGTATCAGGAGGGATACATATCCAACAGATATGTTCTCAGCTACCTTACAGATTACACTGTGGATGCCAGTTGTGACACAAGCCTTGGACAGCAAGGTCCTCAGCTTCACAGCCCATGGCTGACATAGGGCCAACGTAGGGCTCTAGCTCAGGGCAGAGCCAGTCCTTTGCATCTCAAATCATTGGACTCGTGCATTTGCTCCTCAGAGGCTCCCTGCTCTGCACCACATGTATCTCGGCCCCAGAGAGCATCTAGGCCAAGCTGAAATTTTTGAAAACGCTTTATGTTTGTTAATTTAAATCTTTTTGTTTAAAAATTTAGATTTAAAGACTTTCACAGCTCCCATGATGACAGTGAAAGAGACAGCATGGTAGGCCTAGGAGCACCTGTGCCAGCTCCTTCTAGGGAGAAAGTAATGTTCCCCTGTCCACCAAATTGTGAAGGCAGGATTACTTTTTCTACTTGTATTTTTACAAGAACAGGTCAAAGAATTGAATAATGTATCAGCACAAATGTTTCACTAGTTATCAGATATACATAAAAGAAAATTAAAATAATCAGTTTAACATAAAGTGTTTGTCAATACTAAATCTACATATACATATGGAAGGTCCATTTGTGACTTCAAGCAACACATGTGAGACCAGAAAATCTGAAGTCAAGTTTCTGGATTACCACTGATGCAGGAAAGCTCAAGCAAAAGAAGCATCAGGTGCTATATTTTTCAATGGACTTTTATAATAGTCAACTTCTGATAGAGAAGCATTGATATTTTTCCAGGCCACACCATGAGCAATGCCGGTTTCCCTGAGATCACTGGCAGTGATTGACTGTGCATTACATACACCTGCATACAGGTTGCTGCTATTTCCAAAACTCATTCTTTAAGCAACCATGATTGCATCAATTTTTAATCTAAAAAAAAAGAAATAGCAAAATTATTAAATTCACAGCCCACACCTAAACAAAATACTTAAAAAAACCCCAACCCAAAACCAGAAAACCCATGTTATTTTCAAGGGAAGCCACACTCCCGTCAAATCTTGCCATCTTGTCCTGCAATCTGGTGGACATACACAAACAAATTGTACGTTATTGGTATTTAAGGAATTATAAGACTTGACCTTTTAGTCGGACATGGAAATTAAGTCAAAGATTAAAGAGCTAGATTGGAGAATGAAAGAGTTTTTTCACCATGTTTCCCCATTTACTCCCAAGTTCAACAAATGCTTTGGATCATGAGCCTAACTTTAGTCACATGAATAATCTCTCTCGAGTCACACTTTAAAATGAGACTCTTTTCTGAGCTTAATATGGCACTGCCAACTTTGTATGACACCACTTGCTTTAACCACTGCAGAAAGTACCTCTGCTCACTCTAGGAGCTACACCAAAAAATACACATCCATTTCTGTTCTTTTTTGGATTAACCCCCTATTCTCAGTGCAGTCATATGGCTGGGATATCATGTAAATGATACAGCAATTCCTTCTCTTTCTTGCTTTTTCCTTTCTAAATTTAATCGTTTGAAGCAAAGAAGAACTTTACAGGTTTTGCAAGCTGGCAAACTGCCAGAGGCAAAGTCTCTTTCAAATACAGTGAAAGCAAGAACAGCGTAGTTATCATTCAAACACAGGAAGTCTCTCCATTCTTCTGCTGAAGCAAGCTTGTTTTTAATGTCCCAGTCTCACAGTAAAACAACCAATATAACTCTGCTTGTTTCTGAAGTACGTTATTTGTTTTAAATGATTTGACTACAGGAGGGTATTCTACTGCACTATACTTTTTCTATTTATTTTTTTTGTCTTTTAAATTTAACTTTTTTTCTCTCTAGAGTATACTACTACCCAGTTTCAGAAGTATTAAGGTGGTTTGACAGGTTGACAAAGAAAATAAAGACTCAGCTTTTTATAAGCTTTTCTGAATAGATTTACATATGGTGAGAGCCAATGCCTCAGGTATTGTATGTCAAACTTATTATTTATAAAGCAATATGGAATTTCTAGGAAAGCTGAAACACAAACCTGAAGGTATGGAATCAATTGTCTTTGCATTGCCTTTATACATTTAGGGGTAGTCTTGGGTCTTCATTTGACCATAACAGGTGCGGGAGATCTGTGGAACTCTTAGGAAATGTTGAGAATTACTTCTCTCACAGTTTCAGTACTGGTATGCACACTGGATTTTATTTTATTTTATGCTTCATTCTATTGCAACATTGTGGAAACACACCAGTGTCATTGGAAACTATGTTCACATTTGGAAAGAAAAAAATCTTATCCTCTGTATCTACACTGACCCTTGGGCACGTATGCGCACACACAAACACTTTCCAGTCACTATTGATCTATTTTAAGCTCATCCTGACAGATATTTCAAATTGTTCTCAAATTCTAAACCACCATTTTACACTCATATTTAATACAACAAATAACACAAATTGTCAAAAATGTCTGGTGAATCTCATTAGAAAAGAAGTTGTCTTCTGATGTTTCCTTTCTGGGAAGGGTTATTATTGGCTACAGAGGGCAAAAGGAGAGGAAGACAAAACAATGGGGTTCTACTTAAAAATGTATTTATTTGGGTGCATTTTTTTTCCCTCTGCAACATATAAATCAAAGACATCTTAAAAAGGAAATTCTAGAAAATCTCCTAATAAATAATAAAGTCCTGTCTCAATTGCTCTACATTCTCGTTAACTTAAGTGATCCTTCAGTAGAAAAAGAGTGTAAAAACTACTTTATCAAAGGAATAACAATCGACATACATCTTGCATTTTTTATAGCCAACTAATTGATTGCACAAATTGCAGAGCCACAAGGAATTTGTTCCTGCAAATTGAAAAATACTGCAGAAACCCCTGTTGTGGCATCAGAGACCACTATCTACTTCTGTAGATGCAGCAGGGCACAATATTATCATCACATAAACATTATGTTTTAAATACAATGTATTTTTCACAGGATAAGAATTAAGATATCTTCTGTGCACTTTTCCACTGCAAACTTGATGTGGTGATTAACTACAGTGACAATATCTTCACATTCATTATGCAACAAATGAGCTGATAATAATGAGAGGCTTTTCATGTTTTCTATCGTATCCATAACTATCAAGTTGGGGTCTAGCCGTGAAAAGCATCTGTTTTGGTAGATGTTATTACCACATTATTAATATCCCATACAGAAAGTTAGAGTGATGATCATAAATTTGCTGGATAGTATTCGCATTCTTAAAAAAAAAAAAAATAATAAAAACAACCTTATAACATGCATTCAGAGTTTGCTTATATCTTGTTTTAGAACCAGAGCAAGCACTGATTCAATATAGTATTTCATAATTTTTATTATCCTTTCCTTGTGAATGCAAGACCACCTGACAAAGCAATGTCAACAAGGTTGGCTGCACCCTAAAAAACCCTAGATTGTTGAGATTGTTGTTAAGCATTTGTCATTACTTAAGGTCTTCTGCTCTGCCTCTACATGCAAATCTGCTTTGCCATTTTTGTAAGACAAACTAATACTTTCATTAACCAAATGATGCAGACTGCCAGGTAGAGATGGAGGGAAGACTACTGCCAAACCATTTCTTTAGGATGTTGAGCAGCTGCAGCACCTTACTTCGCTAGCACCTGAACTTTGTTGAGAATGAGATTATCAATAGGCTATAGATGATGTTACTACACAACCATATGCCTACATACACACACAAATGCAAATGTGCAAAGATTACAGTGTGAGATTTTTCTGGAGGGCATTTCTCTGCTTTTTCCTTCCTATTTCACTTTAAAACTTACACAAGCCTTTTGCTCCAAATAGTTTAATTATTTCATGCAGTAGAGCAGCCTGGCTTACAACAACCAATACAGGTGTTGACACAAAAGATTGCCATTGGAAGGGTATTACAGGAATAAGAGGTTACATCTTAAGCCCTACGGTATATAAATTAATTCATTATACAAAAAAGACAGAGAGGTGCTGAGTCAGCACATTATAGACTCACAGAATAGTTTGGGTTGGAATGGACCTTTAAAGATTATCTAGTACAATCCCCCTTGCCATGGGCAAGGACATCTTTCCCTAGATCAGATTGCCCAAAGCCCCAATCAACCTAACCTTGAACACTACTAATGATAGGGCATCCACACCTTCTCTAGGTATCATAGGGAAGTACAGACAACTACCTTTTAAATATATTGATTTCAAAAATCTATCTGATTCCATGTGTAGTGTTATGAATTCCACATTCAAGGATCAAATAACAACAAGGAGGAAAGCAGCAGTGAAAACCTGTTTTCTGCACCTCCCTGAAAACACCAAGGCTAACTCTGAAATTAAGCCTTTTCTTAGACAGTTTTCCTTTTCTTTTCCTTACAGCAGGTTTTTATTCTACTGGAGGAGAGAGGCATTCAGCAAATCTGCACACCAACACCCTCTTTGAATGGCAACAGGAGAAACCAAACAAATTAGTTTTATAGGCATCTAGCCCATTTTCTTGCCAAGACGGAATACTCCTGTAGAGTGCAATTTACATTCCAGTTGAAAATTAACATATGTAACCTCTTTCACTCTCACATCACACAGAGGGTAACAAATCTGCAAGCAATCAGTTTCTATTTTCAACACAAAAAAAAAAAATACACAAAAATTCTCTGAGAAATAACCGCTTTCAAAAACAGGTACAAGTGACCCTGTTTCTACTAATGTGTTTCTTATTTCTCAGTACATATTTTTCTGAACTAGTCTTACTCCCCTTAATTTTAAACTTCGTATTTTATCACTTTGGTAAAAGGGCAACCCATAGTGCTCTAAAATTTACTTTCCAAATATTCAGGGCTATGGGCGCAAAGTGACTTCATGACCGTGGATGCTGAATACTTAAATTCCTTGTCATTCTTTATAGAAGACAGTGCCATATCACATTTATAATTCTTATTCATCTTAGAACAATTCCTGCTTTCAAAACTTGTAATTTACATGTGTGTACAAAAATCAGACTCTCAGAATATAACTTGCAAATAAGTTGAGTTAAACTTTTTATTTCAAAATTTTGCCCTATAAATTCGGGTAATGAAGCTTCTACTTCATGAAGGGCAAATGAAGAAGTAGAAAATAAGGAAAACTTACTGTCATTCTACATGAGACACAGCAAATATGACCAAAAAGGTCTACTTTAAATTCCTTCAATTCTCAGCTGAAATTTGACTACATGATTTATTTTTAATAACCCTACATTTCTTCAGCAATATAAAGCTCTTTGAAAATCATAACACTGTCACGTGAAATGCCTGTGAATTTACATTTCCCAAAGCCTCACTGCAAGTCAATTAAATGTAATCAAGTTCTGCTAAAAAGTAGTTTCCAGGGTGCAATATATGTCTGCAATTTTTTTTTTTTAAATCAAGTCATAGTTTCTGATTTTAAGAACAGCTGTATCTTCCACTGCATTCTACTATTTCTGTACTCTTAGAAGACAAAATTAGAAGTGAGGCAGCAGCTGAGCTATTTCCATAAACTGTGGTTAAATCAGACACCTCTTTCAATTCAAATATTCCCTTCCTCTTTCCCACATTGTCGAAGACTTCCTAAGGTAGTGCTGTACAGTAGGCTACTCACAAACCTGTGGCCGAGAACATAATTGCTCTATCATTTAAACAAATAACAAAAAGAAAAACCCAAAAGCCTAACATCAATCTCTTGTTTCAGGTTCACAATTCTTTTAAACTCAAATCACCCTAAGTTCACAACTATATTAAAGAAACAAGCCTGGCCTTTTATTATTTTTTTTTTTTAAATGAAATCTAGAACCATGCAATTGGTTTAAGATTTCTGCTGTCAATAACTGCTTATAAAAACCATATGCAAATGAATCATTATATTCCCATTTTAGAGATTAAGCAATAGTAAACAGATGTGCAGTGACTTGCTCAGAAACTCAGTAATTAGTCACCTGTCAAAAATCAGAAAAATCTAATAAAAACCTGATTATTCCAAGTACTCGTCTAGATTTCTATCACTTAACACATATAATCTTGAAACACTGATATTAAAATAACATTAAGTATGCTACTATTGTAGATTCCACTATCTGAAAATTCCATAGGACAAGAGGGCGTTTTTTGTTTGTTTGGAAAGATTTAGGAGGGGAGGTCTTGCTTTGTTTTCTGGTGGTTTTTTGGTTGGTTGGTTGGGTTTTTTTTAAGTGAAGTAGCTGTAACTAAAGGTGACAAAAATCTTGCACGTATTTTCTTGAAAATAATTATAATTAGCACAGCGTTGATATCTGTCAACTTCGACAAATACTTTTTTAAAACTTTAACAACTTATTGAAATTAGAAAGAAATCGCAAGCTAGAAAGTAGCTAAAGAAAGTATACGTTAACATTATACAGGATGACCAAGAAAAGCTATTGTGTCACTAACCATATTCAAAGCTAAAGATGCAATGTAGATACTGGAAAATGAAAAAGAAAATATTAAAAAATATAGAAGTGATATTTGCAGAGGCATAAAAATTGTTAATGATGCATGATCTCTTCTGATCAATTCATTTTTGTGAGGAGCCAACCAAAGTGAGAAAAAAGCACTTTGACATCAGCCAGTTGCAGACAGCAGTTTATTTTGAGGAAAAAATTATTAATTTACAAAAGTGCTAAAAAGAACATGCAAAAGCTCCACTACCATTAAAAAAAAAAAAAAAAAATCTTTTTAGCAAAGCACTAATATAACCTAAAATAGTTCCTTTTACTAACATCCTGGGAACAAATCAAGGTTTTGTTTTCTCTGAGTCAGCAGAACAGTACCTGTATACAATGTGCATTTTATTTTCTGTCATATTTGACAAGTACCCGAGTGATGAATGCACAGGGAAACCCACGTGAGAAGCATAACCTTCATACTATTCTTCTTGTAGTCACTTTTAGTATTATCAACTCTCCCAACTCCCTAGTTTAACAAGAGACGTTTCTTACAAACCAGTTTTGCAGCTTTGAGAAAATTACCCTGGTAGTAACTGTATGTAGGAAACATGAATATTAAAATAAATTGGGAAATTATTTTACAAAACAGAATGACACGTTACATTCAGACCTAGAATCCATGTTCTACCCTCTTTTGTACTTAATTATTTCAGTGAATATGTTTAGATCCATTTCCCAGTTACTTCTGCCTTAAATCAAGTCCTTTTATGATTTGGGAAATGAGTACACTTAGCTCACACTGAATTTGCCTGCAGGCCTGTCACATGATTACACAAAAAGCTTTAAAATTTGTCTACAGGTTTTGAATCTCATTATTACCGTATCAATTATTACTGCACCATTTTAATTACCTATTACTGTATTATTACCAATTAATACAGAATACTTTGAGTATATTGTTGCACATTTTATCTGGGAGAATATTGAATTAATTACTCCACAAGACTATGCAAGAATATAAATGCTAATATAAGACTATGCCTAATATGAATGCTTCTTGTGCCAATCACCCCTGTTACCTGATTTCCTTACCAGAGGTTAGTAAAAATCCTGCAAAATACAGTACTGCTACAGGGAATCCCCATCAGACTGTTTGAAACAACTGGTTTCTTGGACCATTTTTAAAAAAAATACATATTTCTCTTGTTGGCCTGTTTCCAAGCAAAAAGAGGATACCTAAATATTTGATATTTAATAGTAATAGAAAAGGCATTTATAGGCACTAGTTTGCAGCTGCAGACATGACTCCAAATCTCTGGTTTTTAAAAGAGAGTACTTTTCTGAAGTCATGATTTTCCATCATCACTGTACAATCATTTACTGTTTGTAACAAAGTGAGGTTTAGTCTAGGTGAAAATTGCAGAGGAAAGGAAAACTATCCTGCCCAGGATTTAAGAGCTATATACACGCTGCATAAAGAGTAAGTACACTAATCTGGCCCTTAATGAAGTGGAATATTTACTGAAGAAACAGGAGTACAGCAAGTATTCATATCTAGATCTCTTCTTCCATAGCTCTTGTTCTGGATACAATGCAATGAGAGTTTGTACTCAGATATGCAGCTCTGAAATCAAATTGTTGGTTGCAATCCACAGTGTCATGAACAAAATTAAACTTCCTTTCTCTTGGAAAAAAACAATATATATATCAAACCACAAAAAATAGTTAATGCTCTACCGAAAAAAAAAAATGAAATTAAAAAAATCATTGGTTTAACAGGCCAAGCAAAAATTATTTCCCTGATTCTTGGATTGTAGAAGATTTTCTTCGAGTATTAGCCTTCTAGTCTCTAATCATCCCAGTGAAACATCTCGTGATGGTTCCTTTCACAGGTTGAAGAAAAATAAGCTTGGAAAAGCATCTTACGTACCATTCATTTCCACTTTTCTCTTTTTATTTTCCACATACAGATAACATTCTTTTCTTCTTTGGTCTTAGAAATATAATGCCAAAACAAGACTCGCTGGAGCATAAGGTAAAATTTACAGCAGGCACTGAAGAAGGGACAAGAACAGAGAGTCCTGCCAGGTGAGTCATTACCGTACAAAATCTTCCTACGTTTCTCTTCCAATCACTCTTTCCCTTTCATGGGCTTTGCATCAATAAACTTTCAATTATTTTCTGGGCAGTATAACATCTTCACCAGTGCTATGAGTACTGCTGCTGCAGAGTACCAGGACACTATGATGGTGGCCAGGACATTTTCATGGGACATAGTTTAAACTCTAAGATAGACTAAAGCTGAGCAGAGATCTTGAGTGCTTTTAACAAGCTGTTTGATAATGTCCTAGAACACAAGAGGAAATTGCAGGACCCCTCTACCTTCCACTGCATTTCATAGGTAAGGGAGTTCATGCATCCGACTCCTGTAGAAGATCACAGGCTGTAAATCCCAAAGGACTTTCACACTATGCTTTTCTGCTTCTCACAACTCGGGAAAGAGCCAGGCTTGAAAGCACACTTTTGTCATCAACTATGCTTACAGAAACCAAGATGTATTCTGGCTGAAGTCTCAGCTTTCCTCTTCGGTCATCTCTGAACAAACATAACCATAATACACATAAAGAGACTATGAGCATTTCTGATTTATGCCACAGTAGCTGATACATTTGATGCCTGGGTAACTTTCTACTCTGCTGAATATATAAAACCAGCTATTCCACCTCATGTCAACTGGTTTTGGATTAATTACTTATCCTGTGAAGTTTTTAGTCTCTATTTCTGCTTATCTTGTTTCTCTGTGTATGTGCATATGTGTATGCACATATGTGCAGAAAATTAGGAAGAAAACTATTACTTAGGCTGGAAGATGAATGACTTACCATATTTTGCTTCTCTAATTACTTCCAAAAGTACTTTATATGAGGTGTAAGGGAAGTTCCCTTTCCTGTCTATGCAGGGTATAAAAATAAAATGATCATTCTAAAAGGTCACATTGTTATATTTCCAGTCTGCAATAAGCCACCCTGCAATAGGAATTTAATGAAAACTTTGATTAAAAAATTATCATGCTCATACAAGCTCGCAGAAGAGGAACACCATATAGAATTATCACCTGTGCATACTCATGCATACACGCTCTTGGTCAGGTAGAAGTCATTTTGGATTTATAGGCTCTATCCTAGAATGTATAACAACAAAGCTCATGAAGACTAACTATTCCATCACAATTCTTCAGTGTTAGCATATGTAGTCCATTATATATGAGTCCACGTCTCCAGCTTCAGACATTGTTAGAACTCCAAAAGAGTAAGGACCTCAAAGTGAAAAAGCAGCAAGTCTGAAAAAAACGCTTGTAAGGTCAGTTCTACTTCCTTTAAGTAAATACTTATGCTGCAGAGTCATTATAAAACCTTATAACTTTCCCAAAATTTCCACAAATAAACTATTTCCTCTTCCATATGACTGTAGAAGAGTCCATTTACCATACTACAAATATCTTTTTGCATATTACCTGCCTTTTTTGCACCTGTGTTTTTGTTAGGTCACTTTATTCTCAGAAATACGCAGAAGAGTTAGAGGGAATTCCAGGAACAAACATAATATCTGAATTCACATTAAGAGGTGGGAAAAATGTATGTGCAATAAGATCATCAAATAAAGATTAAAAGAGTGATTGAGAAGCCATAATCATGTCTTAAATGCAAGAGGGGAAATAGTTTCTAATAAACTCCCATAATGAGATTATTTTTTCTAATAATCCAGCAGTAAACAGCAATCCATGCACCTTTTATAGACATTATCTTTATTTTGTAGCCTGTTTTTTTAAAATAAAAATAAAAATTGAAGAATCAATTGCCATCTGTAATCCTTCACTTGTTTAAATAATAAATCAATTTGTTTTTGAAAATATCTTCCAGTATCTCCTGGGATGCTTTTTTTGCAGTCTTTGCACTATCAAATGCTATATTCATTTTTTAGCAATGATATAAAGATTTTTATATCGTCCTCTGAAAGTAAACATAGTAGAACCAACTTTCAACAAGTGTGTGGTGGTTTTACTGCAAAACATGCAAGCACCCTGTTACCCTCAGATACTGGAAGCTGTAACTGTGTTTTTTAAAAAAATAGTTATTACAAATTCAAAAAAAGAGATCCTATAAAGCATGTGTTTTTTAGGCAGCAAGCAGGAAACCAGTCATACTAATCACTGCAGAAAGGCTAACCTGCCTTTCACCTACTTAAGTTGTTCATGTACCAAAACAGTCTTGGTATGGTTATAAGCAAGTGCTTCTTTGAGAAGCTAGAACTAATTTTCAGAAATAATTTTTTATGGCATGTTTTCTGAGAAACGTGAAAAACTCTGTGGGTTTCAGGAAGAGCTTGACACTTGGCCCACATTCTTCAGTAGATTATCAAGGCACAGAGGAATACTCAGTATCTCCACACAGCTTGAGCACATATCATCATCTTTAAAACAATGCCATTCAAAACCAGATTCTCACCAAGCACTAGAGATTAAATGCCAGTAATACACAGAAATTAAACAAAGTTTTTTTATCAATCATGAGAAAACAATGCTAAGAACTTCGATCTTATTCCAGGGAGCAACAAATCACCAGAAGATACAGATTGAAATGCTTCATTAGGAATTCTCATATATCCATCAGTTTAAGTTCCACTATAAACGAACTGAATATGTATTTATATATATCTATATATATATATGAATATATACTGAATAAATTTGGTTTTTTAATTGCAAATGCTACAAACAGGAATCTGGGTGAAAACAGCAGCTCTGGAAGCTGCAGTTGAGATTAAAATAAAGAGGCAAAAATGGCAAGCAAGTTACTAAAAAAGCATTTCTTGCTTTGCATTACTTCCAATGGATTTGTGGTGCCGTTGAAGGCATTTTCAAGGCAACCTGAAGTGGCCACAGTTGCTTTGTGATGGAATGCTATTATGCAAGTGAAGTACTGTGCTGAAGTACTGCAAATATAGAGTAACTGGAGGTTTACTTTTTCGTGTCATTTTCAACCATCTCTCTTGTAATATTAAAGGGCTTGGCAGATGATTAAATAGTGGCCTGAGGTCGTACTTAAAGGAAAATGTGGCACAGGCTACACGTCAGCTGTAAGGTAAACACATTCTTGAAGAGCAGCTGATCTTTTGCCACCCTACAACTCAACATAGTTGAGGTAATCTGAACCAGAAAGTCAGTATTTATAGGGTGCAGACAGTGTTTTTCCTACACATTTAGCAGGCTTAAATACTGTGCTGTGTGGCATAAGAGAAAGGCTTACCCAGTTAACATTCACTAGGCTGATGTACATAATAGGCCTTTCACACGCATACATATTATTTTTCAGCATCATTTACATTAAGTTACCAGATCTTGTAAAGCTGCTCGCTAAGCAAAACCCACCAGGACCATCCGTTTGCAGCCGAAGAATACAGCCTCAAGGAAATCTCTCGCTATATTGTGTGAGGAAGAGACACTTCCTGCAGCTTTGCTGCCTTAGAGACAGGCACGCCAAGTGCTGACAGGAGAGTGAATAGAGCCAGTCATGCTAAACGTGCATCCTATTGTTTTGGGATGTGTCGGTCAGATCCACTGTCAACACATTTTCTGTTTCTCCCTCTGCCTCCCCCCCTACCATCTTTTGTTGCTGTTGTTGGCAACTTATACTCATCCCATTTGATTCAAGAAGAATATGCTGCAAACTATGCCGCATCTGCCGGAGCCACTCTTTTAAAGAAACACATGCACATTTACTGTTGGTTGAGTTTTTTTGAAAGGACTCCAAAAATAACCCTTTGGGAAGCAGGAAGTGGTTTTCCCTTTTTGAAACTAAACCAATCTCTTGGGGAAATTCACTGTATTCCCTCCTCACTATAAGGATAAGACAGTTTCAAAAGAAGGTGCTGGCTGAGGAGGGACACATCTCTCCTATGCATGCTGGAATACACACTTATATATGCATACATGTGGGTGCGCATCTTATTATTGCTTTTCAGTGACTAGGTTCTGAAGGAAGTAGTCTTCCAAAATTAATCACACTCTTTTTAACAGACAGGCAGCCTGAGTGGTCATTTCATCAATAACAGCCTAAGCCAGGTCTGTGTTTGTGGGTAGAAAGAACTCACATTGAGTTAGAAACCTCAGCATGGGACATGCAGGTTAGGATTCAAACACGGGTGAAGTCTGAATGTGCTACAAGTATTTGAATTCCTACTACCATTTTTAATGAAAAACTGCAGCTTTTTTACATTTTTCCACATCCGTGTAAAGAAATAATTCTTTAAGCCAAAATAAAATTTTAAAACCTGAAATTAAACTTAGTAAGCACTAATGAAAACTGTTTAATCTCTGCAGAGAAAAAAGGTGTTATCCTCTAGGAAAATATTTTACCTGCAGTACCAGAAATGGACACATTTCCTGAAAAAAACACTATCTGGTACTTCAGTGAGGTCTGGAATTTATACAGGTTTTGTTTTGGGTGTGTTTTTTTTTNTTTTTTTTTTTTTTTCTATCAGTAAACCAACATGTGGGTGAACCATAACACAAAAAAATCATAAGGGCTAATGCAGATTCAAGCCCAGAACTTTTGGAGCAAGGACAGTGACTTGCAAGACCTTAAAAGTCAATGACAAGCCAGAAGGCGGCTTTGGTTTTGTTTCATTTTCAATACAGATTAAACCGGCAACTAGCCTTGAGCTTAAAGAACAACAACAAAATGTAAGCCCACTGCAAACTGGTTCCTTTCAGGTTTTCCCTTAGGGAAATGTTTGTCAGCATAGGAAATGCCATCTCTTGCCTTCCCTGTGGCCAAGTAAAGGAACTGCCTAAAGAGATACTTATACTGCAGCCACTATGAATGAAATCAAATGATGATAAAAAGATAAGTTGCCAGGGTTCTGGCCTACACACGTTTGAAGGAAGACTGAAATTACAACCTACAGGGAGAGGCTGTCAAAGAAATGGATGGCAGAAAGTCACCCTTCTAGATAAAAGAGGAAAGTCTGTGATATCTATTCTTTATCAATTGCACAGACTGCATCACATCACTCTTTTTAACCCTTCCTTCAGGAAGAAAGACAGGCTTCTAAGCACCCCTATGCTATTGCAGCGACAGAGAATCAAAGGAGAAATGAATGGATGTTGGGGAGGAATGGCATCAAGAAACCCAGAGGCCTATCAAACCATTTCAGGAAAATTTGCTCACCCATTAAAAAAGGAGAGTATTTGCTAAGCTGCAAGATATCCTAAAGCTGACATCCAGAAGTTGAATAAACTGCGTAGCCCCTTCTAGGGGCAGTGGGGGAAGAATATGTTCACTTAAGGTTACAGGACTTCACAGACTACCCCTGATCAGGGGGTTATGAATCAAGAGATTTTTAAATTTTACTACTGCTTCCCAACCTTATGCTGCTTCTGATGACAGCACTGAAACACAAAAAGATTTGCTAAATAATTGAGTAGTCCCATCTTTCTTCAAACTCTACAAATTTATGAATAAACAGGGGAAAATGAAATGGCTTGCAAAGTTTTTCTTTGACAAATCTTTTAAAATCACAGAATCATAGAATGGTTAGAGTTAGAAGGAACCTTACAGATCATCTAGTTTCAACCCCTCTGCCATGGGCAGTGACACCTCCCACTAGACCAGGTTGCTCAAAGCCTAATCCAACCTGGCCTTAAACACTCCCAGGGAGGGACATCCACAACTTCTCTGGGCAACCTGTTCCAGTGTCTCACCACCCTCACAGTAAAAAATTTCCTCCGAATATCCAACATAAATCTTCCCTCTTTCAGTTTAAAATAGTTACTCCTCCTCCTATAGCTCCACTCCCTCATAGACCTACAGGAAACATGAAGAGGGACTCTTTATAAGTTCTCCCAGAGCCTTCTCTTCTCCAGGCTGAACAACCCCAACTCTCTCAGCCTGTCTTCATAAGAGAGGTGATTCATGGCCTTCCTCTGGACTCACTCCAACATGTCCAACAGGTTCTTATGTTGGAGACTCCAGAGCTGGGCGCAATACTCCAGGTGTGGTCTCACCTCAGCCTGCTGGTCATACTTCTTTTGATGCAGCTCAGGGTACAGTTGGCTTTCTGGGCTGCAAGCACAGAACGCTACCTCAAGCTGTGCTTCTCATCACCCAACACCCCCAAATCCTTCTTAGGGCTGCTCTCAATTAATTCTCCACTCAGCCAGTATTTGTGCTACGAATTTCCCCAATGAATGTGCAAGACCCCGCACTTAGCCCTGTTTAACTTCAGGAGATTGGCATAGGCCCACCGCCTTTCAAGATGCCTCAAGGTATCCCTTTCCTTCCGCACATTGACTGCTCCACTCAGCTTGCCGTCATCAGCAAGCTTGCTGAACATTTTGAGTGGTATTAAAAGACTGGTCAGTGTGCCCTGCATTGATCGTAACCCCACTGCACATGATTTTAAAAAAACCTAAAACCAAAAAAAACACTAAAGAACCAACAAAAACTCCATGTATTTTTAAGGGATTATTGAGCAAAATGACATTTCTGGGATGCACCATATGCAGAGCTCGGAAACAAAAGAATAAATTCTCCTTGGCAATTATTCACACCTACATGCTTCAACTTTAACTTGCTAACTGGGTAATAGGGTTGATTACTAAATAATACCATTTTGATCCAGTGAAAAACAAACTTGTTACGTGACCTTAGCCTACAACATAGTCAAGCGTGGGTCCTCTTAGAAAGTCCCTTCATATTTAATCTTGGTTTCCAGTGTTCCATTCACTAACATCTGGATACTTTATTGCAGTTTCTCTTCCCACCTCTTCTCTTTCCATCTCTGCCTTAGCTGCAATTTTTTTTCTCTGCTCCATTTACCACACTATCTCCAATCTAGTCCTAACTTCATCCACTCAGCCTTTGCATTCCCTTGCAGTCTCTCTCAGGAACATGTATTTCAATCATACTTCTAAATCCTAGTGAGCCCATAGAATATAAATGCAAAGCTTAAAAATTAAATAGGAAAAGGTAATAAAATAAGTCTAATCACTTCTGTATGTTTTCTATTTTCCATCCAATACTTTTATTCTAAGTTACACATTTAGAGTGACTTCTTCAGAACAAAGCTATTTGAAAGAAATTGTGACTTCAGTTTCCCTGGTTACCCTACAGTTGCATATCTATTTATTTTCCATGACAAACCTTAATTGCTGTGCTCCTTCTACATCCACTTTCCTGCAAACTAAACAAATAAGTAGGTGTAAAAGTAAATGGAGGTTACAAGAAAGGAGCACAAGCGTTAAGAGAAAATTCTCTCTATTTTTATAAATCAGCTGAATTCAGGAGCCTACACCAGATTTTAATCAACATAACTAAATTATCATTGTCTACTTGCAAATGGAAATAAGTTCAAAATAGGTCATAATTTATATTTTGGCTCTATTTTTTGGAAGAAAAAATAACATTTTTTTCCAAAGGCTTCAGATAATATTCACTTTCCAATCTCACAGAAATTGTATGAAGATAAGTACATAAAATGTGCAGGCTTTTGCTACTACAATGGTTTGGGTTAACTATCATTCATCACCATTAGAGCGCTGAGGTGGAATTTGCCTTGACCTCAGATTTGTTTGCAACTCAAGGAAAAAAAAATAAAATAAAAAAATCAGTAAATGTCCATATTCTGAAGGGAATACTAATGAATTTATCAATGTGAGAATTCAGGAAGTCAGGAAACCTTAGCCTGGATTCCTCACTGGAGCATTTGCTTGCTGTTATCATTCAATAGCTAAAATCAGAAAAGCATTAGCATAGTTATCAGTTTTCATTTTTAGAAGGACACTAGGCTAGACTTGCCCCATATATGAACTTCTAGTGATTGCATACTCACCATTTTATCAGGAGAAGACTTTTTTACCTGTAATAATTACTGTTATGACATCCTGCAGCACTGTTGATCTGATGTTACAGTTAGCTCAAGGATTCCAATAGTAGGTATTAATAATGAAATGTTAGAAAGTTTTTATAGAAAGACTTAATAATGTAAAGTATGCATTTTTACTTATTCTAAGAGGACTTCAAAATAACATTTTACATCATTAGACTTAATCTGGCTTTATTTAATTTAAATAGAAGTAAGACATTAAGACTTAAATCAATCACACTCAGTGCAAGAGCAAAAATTTCTATCATTTTGCCATTTCCAATTTCAGAGATGTCATTTCTCTTTTCTGAGAACAATGGTGCTAATTACAATATGCAATGAAGAGCATCTGGAATCTAAAAATCAACTCATGCCTATGTAAAGACATCCATTAGCTTCACTGGGCATTGAATCAGGCTGTTACTGCAGATCGGTCAATGTAATTCTCCTCGATGTGTCAGACATTAGCAAAGTTAAAATGGGAAAGAACAGCACATAGCAAACAGCTGATGACAAAATTGCCCAAAGCGCTCACCTACCGCTGAAGCCTGCACATCAGGCACAATTTCATAACCTTCTGAAAAGCTTTCAGATGCCATACAATATTCTGTTGCTGTCATTAGAAGCACACTCAGTGACTTTTCTTAATCCATTAAAGGTTAGTACTTGCTCTTATTTCTGGTTACCAAGAGGCAGCATTCTGGCACTGCTTTACAAACATCCATTCCAAGTGGGAATTTTTCAGCACAAGTTTATGAAAAGTTTCATTCTCTGCTGTCAACAAAAATCAAGTAAGAAGAGACAGATCATTACCGTCTCCCAACACACCCCTCTACCAGACAGAAGAGAGTAAAAATTCAAATCTTTCTTCCCTTCTGGGGGCATGCTGCTCAACTAGGCTTTATGTCATCAGTTCGGACACCCTCCAGTGCATGGATTTCACCTCCACTCACTTGGGAGCGGATAATTTTGTTGAANGAACTTGCCTTTGAAAACAAGCTATTAGATTCCTAACTTGATAACTAGTAACTTCATTGGAAGCCTAGTAATACTAGCCTTTGCAACCAAGGACCTAGAGTCTTCCAGTCTACTCATAATGTACAAACAGAGATGGAAACTAACTGCAAGTCAGTCAGCTTATAGCCTCAGTATGGTTTACTAACCCAAATGAAATACTAAAACAGGTGTAATGTTTCTAGTCCTCAAATTACCTTGCTTATGTACCAAGTAATTTCTGGAGCACTGCATCATGCTGTCTGGACACTGCATTTTTTCTTATAAAATGTCTTAATATGAAAATAGTTTTATTGCTGTTCTCTGAAGTCCCTCATTCTTGGAACCTGAAACATTTCTTTTGCACCGCCCTATGTCTGACAGGTGTGAACAAGGACTCGGCATTTTATTTTGTAATAAGAAAGGATAATGTGTATTTAACTTCATGTAATGGTCTTAGTAAATCAGTAATGCTCTGATTTCTGAATTGAGACATACACTTGTATGCAAGCAGCATTTTTAGAGCTATGCTCTGTTCACCTTTTCTGTGTGAGATTCTGGGAACTCAGCACCTCCAACCATGGAATCAATACTGCAGGCTAAACAGTTTCTTTGTCAAAGGCTTCTCTGTGCTAGCACATTCAAGGAAGCTAAGATCAACATAAGTAAGTCTCATGTGAAAGATGTCTTGCAGAGTATAGTTTTTAGAAACTTTCTTCTTCTACACAACTATCTTCCAGTAAGGACTGCATTACAGAAATTTAATCTCTTTAATTTGATTTAGGCTTATTTTTCACTCTCCTCTTCCTTTGATTCACCTTAACTCTGTTTCCAGCCAAGACTGGGTAGATACTTCTGGGTAGAGATGTATTTCTGTCCTGCAGTAGAGCTAGCTCACTGCTGCTTTTATTCCCCTAAGTCAAGCCTTCAAAGACAGATTCTGGGGAATACTTCCACACTGCTAGATTCCTATGGGGTTTTATTTTTATCCTTTTTGCATCATTGTCCAGAGCAGGTGTGGCAGTACCAAGACCACCTCATGCACCTTACTTGAAATTTATTTTGTCTTGCAGAGGAAACACAGAACATGTGAAACAAACTAGTAGGTCTTCAGATCGAAAGACTTTGGGCAAAAATGTTACCAAACATAAAGACTAGAGAGCTCTGGCACCTTTGAGGAACTTTTCTCTTGTCTAAGAAACACTGAACCTAACAATTTCAAGATTTGTGCTCTGCATCAGTAGGTCATAGAGGGGTTTCAAGGAACTGAAAGCAAGGTTTCTCCACTCAGAAGAATGAGGGCAATGAAAAGCAGATACCCAGTTGTTGCAGAAAAGGGCTCATAGATTAAAGGAACATGTAGGTGAATGAGTTTGGCCAGGAGTAGATTTTCCTGGTGACAAAGAATAAACTCTGCAATCATTCAGGCCAGCTGCCAAGCATGCAGAAAGAAAATTGGTTTCTGGTGGTACCTCCTCCCTAATAGGAAGGTTTCTGCTGGAACCCTGCTCACATTCTATGCGCTTTTCCTCAACATCAGTTTCTGGTCAAAACAAGAACTTCTTGCAATTGGCTGGTTTCTGTAGAAAACTAACTCTGGTTATTTATTTTTTTCTTTACTTTAAATGACAGCAAACCCCATGGCTGACTGTAGTTTACCAAGCCTCAAATGATTCATACTGAATTGCTCTGAGTAAAATATTTTTCTGCTCTTGCTGCAAAACTATTTTGCCTCTGTACAGAACAGAATCAGACTGAGACTTGCAAAGCTTCCGCATTAAGGTGAAGAAGTACAACTTCAACTGACACAGCACACCAGTCTCTACTGGGTAAATCCCAAAGAGGTTTTATGATTCTGAAACTGCAGAGTCTAAATTACTAGGCTTGCCTTCTAGCTCAAGAAATAAAGGTTTGTGTTTCCAGACACAGGGGCCAAGAGTTCTCTCTTTTCAGATGAACAGTCCAAGGAATGTTACTACAGTTTGAAGATATATTAACCTTTAGTCACGGTTACTCATTTACAAACACACTGTATCAAAAGGATTTTCTTCAGTTAAAAAAGGCTGATGTTCATGTGAAGAGGTGAATGCCACTTTACTGTTGTTGCAAACACAATATATTAACTGTATCTAAAAATACTGACAGCAAAAACACCCAAACAGCTATTCTTTTATTCCTTACATTCACTTTATGAACTACACATAGTTCCTTATACAGTAATTGTCATACCTATTTTTATAGTCAGGAAAGTCAGCTTTCATTTTCATTGGTATATTACTACTTTAAACAACAGTGCAAAGGAGATAAAGCACATGAAATTGCATTTATAAGAACACAACAAAATTGGCAGGGTGACCAGAAGCAGATGCAGTTTCTGAAACCACCATGAAATTGATCTTTTTGAAAATGACAGGATTTTGAATTGTCAACATCCCTTTAAAGTGCTACTTTCCACCAGCACTTACAAACACATGTTATAAAGCAACAAAGAAGACATTACATTGTAAATTAATGTCACAGTAAGGGTAAAAGGGGAATTGAAGTTAAAAGTAAGAGAAAAGAAAAAAGAAAAAAAAAAAGAAAACAGAGCACAAGTAATCAAACATTCAATGGTAGTTAGTCAGTCCCAGTAAAGAAAAACAGTGAATGCTTCCCTATTGCTATTTTCATTACACCAGCAAAGTGAATAATTTATGGCTGAGACAGGACAAGCTTTGACACACAGCAGAATGTTTCTTCACAAGCTTGAGAGAAGGTAATTTTACCAGATTATATCTGACTATATTTCAAATTTGTATATTGTTAAAACAGCAATGGGGAGTTATATAATTAGTTGGCTATTGAGCTTGAGGATTTTAAATTGAAACTTGGGTAATCACCTGGATATAGTGTTGATGTTTTATTTTAATACAAATAAAAATGAAACACACAAATTAATGTCAATTACTCAGACTCGATTGTGGTCAAATTTCAAGGGACTTAAAATGATCTATGAAGCCCTGGTGGCATTTTTTTTAAACAACATAAACAGTGAAGAGTAGCTAAAGATCTGTCCTTCGAATTCAGTTTCCTATGCAGGTTATGTATAATAAATCAAAAATACTACACAATCTAATTTTGCTATTCTTCAACCACACAAAACTTATGCAGAATGTTTCTAAAGTATTAAGTTATCTTCACTCACTTACAATAAACTAAGCATCTCATTTATGATATCTAACCTAACCATATAGGATTTCAGTTTCTATTAAAAAGATTAAAATAACCCTCAAAACGAAGGAAAAGTGCATCCACAATATCTGCACTTAATGCAAATGTTGACCAACCCATAGCATTTCAAGGCAGATCACCCTCTGATAAAGAAGAGGTTTGCCAACAGATTACAGCATGAAAATATTCATAGCGCTTCACTCACTTTTCTCTCATACACTTTATTAAGTAAAAAGGCCTCTATTTGCCAATTAACTGTGCTGTTCCAGCACGTCTTTTCCATTAAAATATAATTCAGACAGGGGTAAAGCAAACACCTGCTACCTGCCAGACACAAAATAACCAGCATAAAACTCAGCTAACTTCCCTTTCTGCATTGCAAAATGCATACTAACCCTAGAAGGTGAAAACTGTAGAATTGACTCAGATACAATTAGCTCTTCAAAGGGTGTACCTTAATAAAAAATAAACCTTCTAGAAAAGTTTATAGAATTCAGTTCAAAGTATCACAAAGTTATATTTTCTCTGATCCTACAGCCTAGATGAATGTGTAAATCCTCACCACAACATACAAAAACAGTTTAAGAATGGCTACGGTTAGGTTATCCAGATCATGAATAGCCTTCTTGCTAGAAATAGTCCCAAATTTGCTTCATCAGCCAAAGTCAGAATTTTGGTCTCTTATCATAATTTAAAAAAA
>VXBJ01002547.1:1916799-1934302 GCA_013400055.1 Nycticryphes semicollaris | reverse complement strand
AAAAAAAAAAAAGAGAGAAAAATTATACTATTTGCCAAAGGTCATAAAATACATAAGTGGCTCAGTGGGGAATGGATTTAAGGAGCTCCAATGTCATTCTAAAACCATGAGTCAAGAGTACCTTCTGGGTACGTGTTGACAAGGGAGTACATGATGCACAAAAGAAGAAATACGTAATTTAAGTACTTGATTTGTCCCTAATATTGAGAATATGCTACACTTATATATGTAGTTCACTTTATCAACTAAAAAAAAATATAAATATATATATACCTCAATCTAATGCGGATTTAAATTCAAACAGCAGACGATCATTAGCTGCAGGTAAGATTGATTCCTTAAAGCACTTGCATTATGCAACAACAAGTTTTCTGGTCTAGGTTTTTTGTGACAAATGTCAGGATGCTGCAACCTTGACTGAGCAGTTGAGAATACAGAATAGCACTGGCACAAAACTATATGGAAAGGTGCCACACAACTTTAAGCTGGAAGCATCCTATTATCAAAGAAACTTAAAATGCAAAGAATATGAGCTCTCTCAAGGAGAACAAGAGTACATTAAGTAAAGCCTGGCAGCTTGTATCTTAGTGAAGCATGAAATTTATACAATAGGTGGAGACACCTCTTCCATGGAGGAAAGCAGAACTCAAGTAGCATCTAACTGGCATTATCAGTGTCACTCGGTATTCAAGGACCACAGTAACCAAAGGCTATGAAGAAGGAAGTAATAGTTCTAATTCAAGCTCTGAGTTATTTTACTTCAGTGTTAATTCATTTAACATGTTATTGTTCTTGATACTTTCTTGGTCTTTCAAGTTATCAGTCTCTACTTTTGAATCCTTTAAGGTAGCTCAGTAACAGTGTCAGGCTCTGTAAGTAAACTGGATTTCTCTACGTTCTGGAGAATCCTTTTGTTTTAAAAGTTGCAGTGATAAAAAAAAAAAAAAAGAGGTAATGGTGTAAGTAATTGCAAGGAAAAGAGCATCACAATATACAAAATAGAGCTGGAAAAATTCAATGTAAGCCCTGAAAAATATAGCATATTATGTTACAGAAATAGAAAGTGGGATAATTATAAATAGATGCAATTTATTTTACTTCAAGCTGATTAACCAGACAGCATCAGAGGCTACCTCAGACCATGATTTACAATTAAAAATACAAGCCAACGTACAAGTGCCATTCTTAGATTTCATTCAATAACCAACCCAACCCCTCAAGAATGAAGTAAAAATTATGTGTCTGTACAAACGTGTCCTGCCTCTGGAATTAAATGACAGATTAACAGAGGTTTTTTGCTTGTTTTCAAGTTGACCATACAAAACCAAAATCCATCGAAAAATACTTGACAGTAACTGAAGGTGACCAAAGTATCCAGAGACAAAAGTTATATCCATGACACCAGAAACTGAACCATAGTTCCTGAAGCAGCAATACAGGTTCTTCAGTGGTGGAAGACAAATGGGAAACCAAAAAACAACGCAAAGGATACTTGCCAGATACATGTCAGTAATATAATGCAGGGGTATCCAGAAGCATGACCTCTTAGCCATTCAGAAGTCTGTAAATTTCCTTCAAGTGACAGATATACAAAGAGTATAACAAAACTAAGTAGCTTGGCTATGCATATAAACTAAAACCTCAGATGCTTGTTGGAATATATGCAGACCCCATGTAACTGCTTATAGTCGTAATTTTCACTGACCCAAAGAGATAGGCTTTTATATGTAAATGCAGAACCAAGAGAAATCAACCGTGACCTTCTTAAAAAAAAATTGCCCAACACCTCCAGTATCTAAAAAAGTCATTCAGAGACTGGAAAAGATTCTACTCTGCATTGTATCTTTCCTGCTCTAGTTCACACAAAGCCACCATGAAGACTTTCAGAAGACCAGCATTATTTTTTAGGAGGCAAACAGTGATTTGTTCCTCTCTTCACAAATGAAATTTTGCCCCACCCTAATCCATGTCAAGACTCCCATTGATGTCAATGAAATCAGGATCTGAAATCACACCTTTGCTATTTATCCTCTAGTGACTGAGTTATTGATACTACAGTTACCAGAGGAAGAAAGTTGATTTAGTTTTTATTTTTTAAATCTTGTTGGTCGAGTTACCTAACAACAGGTCTTAAAGTAAAAGCTAAAATTACATTAAAAAACCCAGCTATTCACGGTATGTGAAATACTGAATAATAATCCAGGTCCGCTACTCATTTACACAATAGATCTTCTAGGTGCTATCTGGGTTGAGAGCAAAAGCATAGGAAGAGGAAATTCCCTATGGTCATTCAAGTTGCACGAGCCTTATTTTGACTTTTCAAATGAAAAATCCTAATCTTCAAAATGGGTTTGCCAGCAAAAGCTATCTTGAATTCCGTCTTCCAAAGAAGAAAGCCCTCAAAGTCATTTGAAATCTTTAAAGGTTTATTCCTACTGGAAAATCCATTTAAACAAACATTCATGCAGACTTTCCTTAGTGCAAAAGGAGCTTCTGAAAACTTTAAAAATAGCTATAGGGTTTTCAGCCTCCTGAGGTCAGTCTTCCTTGTACAGTGACTGCCAATCTCAGTACCAATCTTCTTTGTAACTGTCAAACCTATAGCACTGCTTGAGAAATGCTCTGCCAAGTGGAAAATATTTCTCTTGCAGCACTGATAAACATAAGCACAAAATAGAAATCAGTTATCTTTACTGCAACAATTTAAATATAGAAAACTTAAAAAAAAGAGACAGACATTCACTACATATCACAACTATTCATCATTGGTCTATGGCTAAAAGCTGCAAAAGGTTACCCCAGCCTTAAAGACAGCCATAACTTGGTATAAGAATTGAATTGAAGTAGCCAGAAGGTGAAGTATTTAATTGCAGGATAAGACATAAGCTTTTGAATGACCACAGGAATGAAGGCTGTTGTTTGCCATGTTTCAAGTAACCCTTTCAGAAAAGGATTACTGGGATGAATGCCAAACTAAAATTAATTTATCAAAGGATATGTTATTTCTGTAATATGAGTGCACCACACTTAAATATTACCAGAAGGCAACAAAACTGCCTTGTTCTTCATAACTTTTCCAAAAAGCCTGCAAAGTATGTTTACTTGATTTATAGAGGAAGATCCTTACAAACCACAGAACTGGACTTTAAAAAAAACAAAATATATATATATTTCCATATATATATAGGAACTTATAAAAGTTCATATAAAACTATCCAGATGACTTACAGCAATATATATATTTGTCTCAATTCAGTTAGAAAGAGGCAAAACTAATGATCACTTTTTTCCTGCTTTTCCACCTTTACAAAGTTCTGGGTTAGACTCAGTGCTTTTTCAACAGTGTCAAAGTATATATATTCCCCTGGGCCCTTATACAAATCGGTTATTTGTTATTTTTGTTTGCCTGCTGTGCCAATCACGTAAATGAGCATAATCATAAAGGATTATTCCAACTTCATTGCTTCTGCCTCAGTGATCCTTACTTTGGGAGCATAGTCATAAACACATCTCTCTCAAATTTTATTTAGTGTAATACAATTTTGCTGTCTTGGTATTTTGAAGGACTAGAGTCTGTGGTGTGATATGTGGTATTCTAATTTGGTTTCTGACCTACTACTTTCTGACACTGAGTGAAAGGTTCAGGAAATGATAGTACCTATTACCCATGTGGACCATAAATATTTCTATTATACTTTATGCATTAAAATTAACAATGTTTCTGATATCTCTTTGCAATGATTCTATCATTCACAGAATCATAAAATAGTTTGGTTTGGAAGAGACCTGAAAAGGTCACCTAGTCCAACCACCCTGCAATAAGCAGAGACACCATCAACTAGATCAGGTTGCTCAAAGCTCTATCCAAACCGACCTTGAATGTTTTCAGCGATGGGACATCTCCCACCTCTCTGGGCAACCGATTCCAGTGTTTGATCACCCTTGTTGTAAAAAATGTCTTCCTTATATCTAGTATAAATCTACCTTCTTTTAGTTTAAAGTCATTACTCCTTGTCCTATCACAACGGTCCCTGCTAAAAAGTATGTCCCCATCTTTCCTGTAGGCCCTCTTAAGTACTGGAAGACTGCTATAAGGTCTTGCTGGAGCCTCCTCTTCTCTGGACTGAACAACCCCAGTTCTCTGAGCCTGTACTCACAGGAGTGGTGCTCCAGCCCTCTGATCGTTTCTGTGGCCCTCCTCCAGACCCGCTCTAAAAGGTTCATATCTTTCCTATGTTTCTTAGCTTTATTTTAATTTCATGTAACATTTTCTACCTTTCTGATCTAGTCCTTTACTGAAGAATTAAGCTCTTTCTGAATGCTTTGTTTTTACCTGCAGGAAACTGCTGTTGAAGTACCATAATATGTATTTTCTCTTATTCTCTCTTACCCTCTATGTGTTTGCAGATATAGATATATATACACACACAAACAAGTATCTGTGTGTATATACACACATATGCATACATAGCCATGGCCATGTATGAATATGTGTGTGTATACACATATATATTTGATTGTAGTAAACAAATTTCTGAAGTAGTGTGAAAACATACCTAAGCAATTTCCACATTTTGTGCTTCCTAATTTTAGTCTTTAGACCAGATACACTTGACAGTTTATGAAGATGTGCTAGCAGGTTCCCATTATCTAGCAAAGACTCCTTTTACTGAAGCTTCTTAGCCAAAATGCTCCCTTTAGCATATCAATATTTGCACTTCCCCTGAGAGGCAAGATAAATGCTATTACTCACTTTCATAAAACCAAAACAGACAGATTGCATCTAAACCAGAGTGTGAGTAGCAGTGGTGATGACCTGTTTGCCTGGCTGCCTAGACTGAGGTCTTAGTCAGACTTAGGTATCCTGATTTGGTGATTTGTAGGAAATTCTTTGCATCTCTGGAAGACATCCCTCCTTTTTAATTTTTATCACATTCCAGAAATATGCAGTGTCTCCAGCTCCTCCCCTGCTCTTGCTCACAAATCCAGTGCCTTGGCTGTTTGGGTTAGGGGGAAGCTATGCACATCCTCAAAAATCACCAGCAAAATGTTGCTTTCTAACTTCACATACAATGATCCTTGCTACTTCCCACTGCAATTCTGAGAAGAGAAAGAATGGAAGTATAATGTCAAAACAAGAATGCAGAGAACTAAAATACAAGTTGAAGTCCTCTTGAATATTATTCCAATGAGTTACAGGAAAAAGAGCAGATTTCTTTTCCTTGGGAAGGCATTCAGATTCTGACTCTGCAATTGCTGCAGGTGCCAAAAGAATTGCTATTACAAAAAGAATTATTTTATTACAAAAAGTCATGCTCTAAGTGAATCTAAAGCTGATAGAAATGGGTTTTCTTCTGTGCCTTCATAGTGATCTTTCTGAGGTACACCACATTCAAAACCTATGGAGGTGCCTTTAGAGAAGAGGACACATCAAAATTAAGATCTTGGCTCTACCTACAAGTACTCGGCAGGTGCTATTAAAATAGGGAGTGCTGACCATCATCTGTTTAAAGAAAAAAAATCTACTTGGAAAACTGCTCACAGCAAAGGCTCTCAGCAACATCATGTTTCTAACTCTGTGCCAATTCCAGCTATAGTGATCTACACTCAAAGATCAACTCACATTGCTCTCAAAGGAAAAGTGTTAACAGTCACAAAAATTCCAGGTTTTGCAACCAGGTGGGTTTGTGTAGTTGGTGAATAGGAGGGGTGGGAAGAGACAGCCCCAAGGGCATCAGGCCTTGGTGACACCAAACTGATCTGAAACAAGTTGGGGTCTCAAGATGAGAGAACGGCAAATTTCTGGTTTTATATGTAAAGTTAGGAGTGAAGAATGATTGACCAATCATTTGCTTTACTGTAGTTTCTTCCTTGTTGTTATTAGGTATGTAAGATGTAGTTTATTTCTCAAAAGGCATGCTAGCTTTAAGAACTATCACCTAGGACCCTTATCTGCACAGAACTGGAATAAAACAAATATATTGTCTCTGTGTGTGGTTTGGCTTTTGTACACCGGACAAAGAACACAGATTTGGGACAACATTTTTGGCATCTCAGATTGGACAGCCATAAGGCCTTGCCTGGATCATTAGCAGAGGATTGAATCAGACAATACTCACACCAGCCTGTTTATTGGGGACTCTTCCAAATTCTCTCTGGTGTTGGGCAGTGAGCAACATAAAGATGGAACATTCAAGAGATATTTGTGCAAGGGTGAAAGGGGTGGGAGGGTAGGGGACAAATTCCTGGATTATGTGCAACAACTTCCATGGAAAACGTGTCATACATAAACGCTTAGTACCAGGTACTTTTGCTGACAAATTGGGAGTCAGAGCAGCGTGTGAGGTTAGGTATAGATTGCAATCATATCAAACCAGTCCACAATTCCTCCCTGTAGGCATCTGTGGTGTACTTTAATGAATTGGAACCAGTTTGGGGGAAACATGATGAATCACTAGAAAAGGAAAAGATATTGTAATTAATGATGGCCAAGTTACACACTAAATTATGGTGAACGGTGGCCATAAAACAGGTCTTTACAATTTAATACTATATTACAATCAATGTTGTTTTGTCACTGATTTGAAAAACAGGATAAAGTGCTTTATGTTTATGCCTTTGTATAAGGACATAATACTAGGATGAAATGTGGCTAATGAGGACGTATGTTGATGTCATGTATTGAGGAAATGAAGAAAAAGGAAAGGAAACATCTATCCATATGTTGTGAGGGTGATTAACAAGAGGATGTACGGTTGCTAGTCCCTTTCTCCCCTCCCCCATGTAATCCTACAGCGAAAGGGGAAGAAAGTCAGGGTGATTCAAAAAGAGATCAGAATGAAAGACAAATGAGAAACAAGTTTTAGCTCTGTTTCCAGTAGAACTAGAGGGCACTCTCAGCCAGTGATACAGGCACCACTGAGACAGGCTGTTGGAATGGATGGTATGACAGTCTTCGTGCACATCCCTTTTACTACTTTGGATCTGTTAAATTGTTCATACCACAGGAATCCTAAAGGAATGTATCAGCATTTAGAAACTATTATGCTGATTCATAACCTCAACTGTAGGGACATGCAGACTCTGATGAATACCTTTTTTTCACTGCAGATGAAAGGAGAATGGTGTTAGATAAGGCAAAAGAAGAGGGAGGGAAAACAAACAGGCAAGAGGATCCCAGTCAATATTTGTCTTTGAGGGAAGATCCAGAAAAAGATTCTAACACCAATTTAGGAAAAACTAAATTGAAACAGTGCCAGTAGTAGATATTGCATGAAATAGAGCATGGAGTACCCGAGCCAAAAAATCTGTCTAAATTATATAAACTATATGAAGTCAGATAAGAACCTGAGGAAAGCCTGTCAGCTTTCTATGAGAGATTATATGAAGTAACCAAAAAGTAGACAGATTTAAATCCAGAGGAAGCAGCAAATCAAAAGATGTTGTTTATGGGCCAATCATCGCAATATGGGCCCAAGATATGAGAAAAGATGAAGGGCCAAGATAAAATTAAAAAGTTACAGAAAGTAGATGGAGCCGGGGGTGGTGGTGGTGGTGTTTATTTCTTAGTTAACTGAATTTGCTTTAAAGCTATACAATAATAGAGACATAAAGAAGGAAGAACAGGAACAGTAAAAAAAATAAATTTTGGCTCATCTCTTATCTGTGGTGGTTGCAGAGAGATGAGGTGGGATGAGAAAGTGAGGGAAGGGAGGTTGTTGGGGAAGGGACAGAGGGAGCCCTGGTGCAAGACTAGCATGAGGGAACCCTCCTCTGGGCTCAAATCAGTGTGCTATTTGCAAACAGGTGGGACATCAGAAAGACAAATGTCCCTGCAGAAAAGAGAACAAAGAACAAAATCAATGAAGAAATGCTGACCTCATCATGCTGGAAGATTCAGATAGCGAGTGACGGGGGCCAGGGGAGAATATCAAAACATCTTCAGCAGATCCCCTGGTTCCAATAAAGCTGGGGAATTAAATAATAGATTTTTTTATTTTTAAATTGATAGCAAGGCCATACACATCGTAATGACTAGCTGTAAAGAACATTTGAGTAAGGTCACTATACTGATTGTTGGATCAATGTGAAAAAGAACACTAAGGCCATTTTTACAACCCATGGAGTGTACAATTGGAGGTACTAAATTGACTTATGAGTTTCTACATATACCTGAATGCTCCCTTCCATTATTAGGATAAGATTTATTATGTAAATTAAATGCTCAAGTAACGTTTTCCAAGAACTCTGTACAGCTCCCATGCTGTCTGAAATGGCCTGGAAAGTACAAATTTGGCTACTAATGGATATAACTTCCTTAGAGCTAGAAGATAATATCCCATACATAATATTGGATGTGACAATTTCTATGGTATAGGCTTCAAAGGAACCAGGTAAAGCACTGAATGTAACCCAAATTAAAATAGAACTTAAATTAGGGGTAGGGCCAGTAAGGGTAAATCAATATCCTATTATATTGGAAGCATGTAAAGGACTGGAGCCCCTGATAAATACTTTTGTACAATATGGACGGCTTAGAGAATGTCAATGTAAACTCAATACACCAATCCTGCCTGTAAAGAAACCTCATTCTCAAGGCTATAGACTAGTGCACAATTTGAGAGTAATATACCAAACTAAGGATATATAGTCCACCATACCAAACCTTTACACCTTGGTGGCCTTGGTGGCCTTGGTACCCAAGGCAAATATTTATTTATTTTATTATGCTAGACTTGAAAGATGCTTTATTTTGTATTCCAATTCCATTTTTGCCTTTGACTGGGAAAGCCCTAGTATAGGAAGAAAGATGCAGTTGTGTTGGACCCTGTTTCCTCAAGGATTTAAAAACAGACCCACTCTGGTTGGTGAGGCATTGTCAAAGGAATTAGAACAGTGGCAAAGTAATAACAACAATGTTACTTTTTTTTTTACAGTCTGTGGATGATATTTTGATTGGAGCTGATACAGAGAAGATCTGCACAGAATCAACAAAAAGTTTGCTGAAATTTTTGGGACTGGCAGGATATCAAATGTCCAAAAGAAAAGTCCATATTGCCAAGGAGGAGGTTTGTTATCTTGGGTTCAATGTATCTAAGGGACAACGAGCACTGGGAGAAGAAAGAAAAAAGGCTATATGTCAGACTGTGGTGCCAAAGACTACAAGACAATTAAGACGATTCCTGGGAATAGCTGAGTTTTATCATGTATGGATTCCTGATTTTGGATTGATAGCCAAACCTTTATATAACACGATCAGAGGTCCAGGAGAAGAAAATTAAAAAGAAATTACTGGAAGTCCCAGCCTTAGGCCTCCTCAATATGACTAAAGCCTTTCAACTGTATGTACATAAGAGACAACATATGGCCTTTGGGGTAACAACGCAAATGCTTGGTAGATAGAAAACACCAGTGGCCGGCTTTTCAAAGCAGCTCCATGAAGTGAGCGAAGGATAGCCTGCTTGTCTCTGAGCAGTGGCAGCCACTGCCTTATTAATTCTGAAAACCCAGAAGCTCGTTTCAGTACTACCTATAAGTGTGTTGGTGCCATGTGCTGTGATGGCCCTTCTGAACAGCAAAGGACATAACTGGATTTCCCCAAGCCAACTAACAAAGTACCAGGCCATTTTAATAGATCAAGAGGACATGACTCTAAGCATGGTATCTACCTTGAATCTAGCTACCCTGTTGACTGTAGCCAAACAAGAACCCTTACTACATGACTGTCTGGCTACTCTTGAGAAAGTTTATGCTAGCAGACGAAAGGAAAATAAAAAAAAAAAAAAAGAAAAAGAAAAAAGGACAAAACGGTGAAAAATGTGGACTTGGAACCGTGTACAAATGGTAGCAGCTTTGTGCAGATTGGGGAAAGAACAGCAAGATATGCAGTGGTAACCCTCTCAGAAGAAATAGAAGCTAAGCCCTTACCTTGAAACACCCTGGCACAGAAGGCAGAAATTATGGTTCTTACAAGAGACTTTGAAATTGGAAGGAGTCAAAGAGTCAATACACATACTAACTCTAAATATGCCTTTGGGGTTGTACTTGCTCATGCAGTTGCTTGGGAAGAATAGGACTATTACACTCCTAGGGAAATGGTATAAAGTATGGGCAAGAGATCCTAAAATTACTTCATGCAGCATTAGAGCCAAAAGAAGTAGCAATAATCTACTGCAGAGTCTATCAAAAAGGGTACGGAAGTAATTCAAGAAAATAGAAGGGCTGATTTGATTGCAAAAAAAGTTGCCCTGTATGAACAGGTAATTGGAGCCCTGACAGCTGACAGAAAATCCAACATGAAAGCTCCCCAGTATTTGGAGAAAGAGGATCAATTGGCAGAGAGACTGAGATGTTCAAGGGATATGGAAGAATGGTGGATAAATTTGAACGAGCAAGTTCTCGCTACAGCCAAAATGATGGACATCCTCCTGAAGAAGTTACATGAAGAAACTCACATGGAAACTGCTGCTATCATAAGCGGTGTTGAGATATGCTATAGGGCCAAAAATGCAATCAAGTGCAGATGTAACAGTGAGGAGATGACAGACTTGCTGTGCAAATAACCCTGAGATCCAAGGAAGCCACCTGCAGGCAAAGTAAAAATGGGAATAACCCCAGGGGAATACTGGCTAATGGAATTCTCTGAATTACCAAAATAGGGGCAATATAAATATCTATTTGTTTTGGTGGATACCTTTTCAGGGTGGCCTGAAGCTTTCCTTTGTCACAAAAGTCAGTCTGTGAATTTGTTAAAGTTCTATTGAATGAAATAATCCCTATGTTTGGAATCCCTGCAGGCTTATCCTCTGACAATGAACCTCATTTTATTGAGGGACCTGTCAAAGTTTCTCCAATTTAAATGGGATTTACATACACTCTGGAGACCACAGTCTAGCAGAAAAAAAGAAAGAATGAATGAAAACCTTAAGAGGCAACTCTCAAAGTTGTGTCAGTAAATCCAGTTTAAATGGATAGATGTTTTGCCGATTGCCTTGATGAGAATTAAAATCACTTCATGAGTCAGGGAAGGAGTGAGTCTTTTTTAAATATTGTATGGGAAGCTATACCCAACTAAAAGTTTAGAAACCCAAAGTGACCAAATGCATGTTAAGGGGGAGGAAATGCTAAGAAATTATTCGCTTTCACATGCTTCATCATCCTTACAGAGGTATCTCAATCAGCAAGCTCCATTGTTCCTGGATTCACCAGTGCACAACTTTCAATCTCGAGATTCAGTTTGTATTCGTACAAACCACTGACACAAAAGTGGAAGGGACCCTAAATTGTTCTGCTGACCATCTATACTGTCATGAAAGTAGAAGGAATCAGCTCTTGGAGATCCACTACATGCAGGTAAAACCAGCCCCTCCACTAGGGCCCAAAGACGAGTGGAGAACCATTAAAGACTACTGTTGCACAATCTTACAGTAAAATGAAGGGTTACACATTGTTTTTTTCTTTTCCAGGTTGTAGGGTTAACTATGTTTTTCCAGAAGCAGAATCAGTCAGAGAATGGGTGGAAAAATATGGCTAGGAATATAGCAAATACTACTTGTTTCTGTTTGGCTGGAGGAACCTCTGTAGAAGTGCTCACCTTGTATTTCATATTCTGAGGAGTACTGATTTTCCTGCAGCTTTTAAAAAAAAAAAACTATACTATTCTTTGAACTTTTCAAACTAACAGGAATTATGGCCAAATATATAATTGGGGTAAAATTGTTAAAAAAAGAGATAAAGGAATGCTGAGAATCAAAGTGAAGGGAATGCTTCCTGCATAAAGGTGTGTACAATTTCTGAACTGTGGCCCACTCAGAAAATGTGAAAATTTCTCTTGCTTTGAAATTCCCTTAAAGTGTAATAAGATAGAATCAGTAAGTTATGTGTGGAGACATACTAAGCTCCCCTTAGGATCGTTTCTCCTTTGTGGGAAAATAGCTTATACTTACATTCTCACCAATAGCACTGGATGGTTCTGTTTCATAGGAAGATTAATGACCTTAGTCCCTGATAAAAAAAGATTTCCAAGTAGAGGAAAGCAAAAGACAGATTCCAGCTCTACCAGCGCACTGCAAATCACAAGTAACTTCCTGGAGTCCAGGTGAAATAGCAGCTGCTGCATTTTTAGCTCCTGGGGTGGGAGCATCTACGAACTACCACACCACGAAACAAATTGCATGTGCATTAGCGGAAAGCATAAATTATACAATCTCAGACTTCAAGAGCCCTAAGTGAGGAGATGGAACAGGTTAGAGAAGCCACATTAGAAAACTGAGCTGTTATTGATCACTTGCTCCTAAGACATAACCATGGGTGTGAAGAATTTAAAGGAATGTGTTGTTTTAACTTATCAGTAGAGAACTGTCTGAAAGATTAACTTCTTGGTTGCCTAACCTAAATTGGCTGAAGCAACTCTTGGTGATTACCAAGAGTAATCAAGTAATTGGTTTTGATACTTGGTTGCTGTATGATTCAACACTTACTATATGTACTTATGCAAACAAGGAGCAAGAAATAGGAACCCTCAGCAAATAATAATGACTAGAGCAGGATACAATCCCTTTATGAAAGTAACAGAGAAAAAGGAATCAGAAGGAGAATTCTTTTATAAGGTGATTAAGAAGTATAAGAATAAGACTTACAGAATGTGTAAAACATACCCATAAGTATCAAAAGAGAAATGTGTTGTCAAAAGAAAAGGAAAACAATCACAAAAATTCCAGGTTTTGCCACCAGGTGGATTTGTGTAATCGGTGAACAGGAGAGATGGGAAGAAACAGCCCCAAGGGCATCAGACCTCGGTGACACCAAACTGATCTCAAAGACAGACAGTAGGAGTCTCTAACTAAGAGAATGGTAAATTTCTGGTTTTGTATGTAAAGTTAGGAGTGACAAATGATTGACCAGTCATTTACTTGACTGTAGTTTCTTCCTTGGTATTTGCTATGTAAGATCTGGCTTGTTTCTCAAAATGCATGCTAGCTTTGCGCACAGAGCTAGAATAAAGCCAAGTATCTTGATTCTGTGTGTGGATTGGTTTTTGCACACAGAGTATAGAACCCAGATTTGGAACATCATCATCAGGGAGTAGAAATAAGAATTCAGAAAAAAAGCATTACCCTTACAATGAGATATTGCTAAATTGCATCTTGTACCTTGTTTTTCCATTAGAAACAAGACAAAGAATCATACTGATAGAAAGTACTTCAAAAAACTCACTTTGCCTATTTTGCTCACAAAAAAGTTAGACAAACCTATATTTGTGTTACTTGTTCTAACATCCGTTCCTAGCACAGAAAATTCACAACCCTAGTCCACTACAAGTCTCCTGATTTTATCCAATTTCTCCAAACTAGAAGTTTTCCTCCATATGCCCTAACTAATTCCTGCTTTAGCTAAGGGAGATGATTCCTTGAATACAAATTTGACTGTTTCCTTTTCTGTAAAGGGTTTTTACACACAAGACAGTAACGTCTCATCCCAGCATTTTTTATTCCAAACTCTTCAAATGCAGATATTACAACAATCCACAAAACCCATGTTTTCTAGCATTGTTACTTCTGCTAACTTCTTTTAGAATTTGTCCAAATTTTCCTTGAAGCTCAGAGGCCAGAATGAAACAGAAAACTGCATATGACTGCACTGTTGCTGAATGAAATGAAACAAACTTTTGCAGCCTCACATGCGACACATTCTAGCCCTTAATTAAATCCTTTCTTTTTTTTTTTTTTTGTTTTGTTTTGTGGGGGGTTTTGTTGGGTTTTAGGGTTTTGGTTTTTTGTGTCCTTATTCCATTAACTTCTCATGCAGTTTCTGCTCCGTTATTTCCTTTGAAACACCAGGTCCCAGATGATTTTATATTATACTGTTTTCAATCAAGCTATTATATTTTCCAGTCTTGAATCCAGCTTTTTTTTATTCCTAAGTAGGAATATAAATAAACCTTTTATATATGTTGTTATTCAATTTCACTTATTGATCTCAGACCATCTCCAAATATTTCTAACAATATACTTTTACATTCATTGGGACTGTGATTTCTGTTTCTTAATGAAATGACAGAGAACTAGTGATGATTACTATAAACAGGTGTATCAATAAGGTGTAATTATCTTAGAATCGTCTCATATTTGCATTATTTACAATTTTCTTTTTTGAAAGCTCATGTGTGAGACTACCAAAGAACTCATCAAATTACATGTGCTAGGCAAACTTTCTTACATGGGAGAAAGTCACATTGGTTTCATGTTATTTTTTTCTTTGTAAATCATACTGGTTTATTCTTATTTTCTAGGTTCTTAAGAACTGCTTGTTTATTAATTTGCTCTAGCCTCTTTTCAGCTCTTCAGGGTTGGAAAGAAACTCTGTTAGATCTGTCACGCTTTTCCTCTTGAAAGATTAATTACTATGTTTGCCCTTCTTCAGCCCTCTAGGGCCAACCCATGCGCTATGAGCTCTCAAAGATAAACACCGCTGGTTTCTGAGCCACTGGTTCAGTTAGTTCCTGAGGGATTGTAGGTAATCCTCATCAGACCTAGCTGACTTAGAAACACTGAGCTGGGATAAATATTCTTTGACTTGTGCTTTTCCTGGCCTATATTCTCATCTTAATGCTGATTTTAATTATGTTAAATTGTTATAACTTTTTTAAAAAGTCCTGAAACACGGAAGAAAATGGAGCATTTTAGCTTCCTTTTAGCTATCCATTATTTTCTCTTCCTCCCACTTAGGCAATCGATTTATGGTTTTCCTTTGCTTTCTTTTGACACCTAATATGGCAAACAGAAGACTTTTATTGCCTTTTAATGTTTTTTAGTCACAGAAACTTTTCACATCTTTTTAATTTTGCCCCACCATGTTTGTTGCACCCTTTTATAAGTGCCATTAGCAATATGGTACTATTACCACTTACAGTGTAGTTCTTTCTGATTTTAGAAAGCTCTGATCAAATAATATTGTTCTCTTAATAAAATTCCTATGTGTTTTACATCATTTTGTTTTGTGCTTTTAATATTGGCTCTTTAAGGAACCTTTCCCAAGAGCTTTATCCCTATAATGACTTCTTCTATCTAATGAGTTTATAAATTGGTTGAAGTCTACTTTTCAATGCTCATTGCCACTGATTTTATGCTATCGTTTCCCATTTTCTTATAGTTAGAGATGGTACTCAGTGCTCCAAGTGATTCTTTGAAGTACTATGTTTCTAAGGTGTTTTCAGAACACTTTCATCCTAATGGCCTTCTGCTTTCAGGCTCTGATCTGTATCCTCGCTATTTGTTAGAATCAGTTCCAAAATAGTTGCTCCCTTGGTCATTTTCTCCACCTTAGCAGGTCACCTTTGTTTGCTGGAAATATGGAGAAAATTAAATTCATTTCAAGGTTTTTTAGCAAACACTGATTCTTTTAGCAATTTATGTCAGCTGTACACATCAACTACTCTCCCATTCATAAATACATTACCATAAATTTCTACTTATATGAATAAATCTTAATTTTTTTAATTGATCCCTAAAACTGATGTGCAGCCAGCTTTAAAGTGAAATGCTGCCTTTGCAGTATTCAGTACATTTCTGCAAATATGTTTACACAGTGAATGTGTTTTTTCTGCTCATGCCTTTCAGGTAGGAATTGACATAATAAATTCCACATATTTAAGGAAATCATGGAAAAGTATTTGGGGAAAATCCTACTTAAAACTGCATGAAACCTCCCAGCACACAATATTGTTCTATGAATGTATAAGCTCAATATATTCTTCAAACAGAAATTATTTTCATATTCTGCAAATCCTTGGCGTAGCCACTTAATGAATACTGCATGCAGCTATGAACATGGTATCTCAAAAAGCCTATTCTAGAACTGGAAAAAAAGAAAAGTCCTTATATCATGAAGGGTTTGTCGGGGGACAGGAGGTGAGATTAGGTGACATGTTCACTGGAATAAAAATCAAGCATTTGATAACTAGTATATACAACTTCTCTTTTTATATGTAAGATTGGAATGATGCACATGTGGATAACAGTTAAATACAACCAAAGAATCTGTAATAAAGTCTCTGACCTAACTTTCCCTTTCGTGCTTTTTAAAAAAAATCAAAAAATTCACTATATGTTAGAGAAAATGGTTATATTTTAAAAAAAGTATAGCACTAAAAAAGTATTTCAGAATACTGGAAAATAAACAGTGTTCAGCCAGGAAGTATATCTTTATCAACACAATTTGCATCATCCCTAAAGAGAAAATGGGAGCTCTTCAGCTAACATACAAATCTGTTAGCTGAATCACAGTGCTTTTGTATTTTTTTGGTATTAGCTGAAAGAAAATGCTTTAAGGCCCCAACTGCAAGTACAAGGTAACCCACCTTGCTATACCTTGCTTCAACACTGCCTTACAGTGAAGTCCAATAAAATGAAACATCTCCTGAAATTTGGAAACTCTTTTGGCAACTTTCCAAAGAATTCCCAGGGAAAGAAAATTTCTGAGAGTTAATAGTTGGGACTTAACAGTTACTTCCAGTTTGAGTAATTTTGTCACAACATGTAGCATAAGAAAGAGGCAATTACTTAGAAACAAACACGTTCTTTTTTTCTATAATACCATAGAGTGGTATCTTTCAGAATTCATCTGTGCATTATCAGCTCCAAGTAAAATTCATTGTCAAAGTCCAGATGTAGAATACTTACTTTTTCAAATAATCCTAAGAATTTCACTGCTTAACTGATAATGTTTGAGCAAACAGTAGATTAGTTTCCTTGCAACTGCCTAATAATGAGCAACTATGAGAAGTATTTTGATGTACTCATGGACTGATGCACCAGAGAACACTATATTCTTTCCAGCCACTTCCTAAATGTCTGTGAATACTGCTGGGCAGCACCCTCCCTAGCTATCTGAACAGGGTCTAGTATAAGGAAAACACAGTCTACGTGCAGGTTTTATGCCATAAAATAACAATAGTAAAAAAAAAAAATTCAACATTAACAAAGAATAAGGCCTGAATTAAATATTACATAAAGAAAACTGAGAAAGTTCAAATGCACCTCATGGGAAAAGCTGATTACAAGTAAGTAGATGCAATCTGAACAGGCATGCCTTTGCTACCACTTTTGCTGGATTTATACCACCAGAACTTGCATTCTAAGTATTGAAATTACAGTCCTGTCATTTCAGTGCCACACTTTTCTAAATGAGAAAAGACTGAGATCAAAGTGCCATACTTCACTGAGCAAGAAACATCTCTCTAGTGCATTTTGGGTAAAGTATATTAAAACGTAATCTGTTGTTTCAATTCAACAATTCCTTCACTGCATGAAGCCCTACACTGTGTTGATAAAAAAAAAAAGCATTTGAAAAAATGTAGTGATCACTCCTAAGATTACATCTAGAAGATTTCACTCTTGCTGTTCTCAACTGACTACAGGAGAGCCCACAGCTAGACCTCTGCAATGTCAAGTTTTTTCCATCTTCTTTAGCTAGAAGTAATGCATAATGCCAACAAAAAACAAGT
>VXBJ01002547.1:1882761-1913142 GCA_013400055.1 Nycticryphes semicollaris | reverse complement strand
TAAAAAAAAACAAAACACCAAACAACCAAAAAAACCACTCCACAGTCGGCATAGAAACTGAAGTTAACACACCCACAAAATGGTTATGGGCACATGGGCATTGCTGGTTCCTCTCACCCTCCATTCCCCCAGATTTTTCACAGAAAAAGGTTTATTGTTGCTACTAAGAAGCTTTTTGGTTTCAAAATACTTATTCCTTCCAAAGTCAGAGCTGTCTCCTGTGGAAGTAGGAACATAGTATCATAGCACAGATCATGGCATGAGATAACAAAAATGGGACTGCACAACCAGACAATCAAAAAGACTTGGCTCCCTCCCTTGCTTTTTCTTTTAGTCTGTCACCTGGGTCTCACAGGCTTTGCTGCACAGTCAGACACTACAGCAGTAGCCAGAAGATTTTGTGACAATTGGATAGCAAGTGAAAGTACTTGCTCCCAAAGGCTAAGAGACAAAGATCTCAAAAATTAGGAAGCTGAAAAATTTATTGTTTGAGTACAATTGTTGACATTTGTTTATCTCCACTGTTGTTGCCCCTGCTGTCTTCAGGGTTCATTATCAAGTCTGTGTTCTCAGCCCTTTCACCAAAGAACACAGCAACATCTAATGTAGTAACATATGCACCAATGTAACAAATAATGCACATTTTGCAACTCTCAGAGAAGAAGCCTTTCAGTGAGAAGAATAGTTGAAGTATGAAGAAAAAACAGCAAGGACAGAACAAAAACTAATTTCCTGTAAACAGTTTACTCCATATCGCTCTGAAGACAATTATCTACACTGAAGGAAATTCAAAGCATGGAAAGAACTAGGCTGCAAATGTTTTTCCCTTAAGAAAGCAGTATAAGCTTGTCATAAAATTGAATTGAAAGTATATGACAATAATATTTCCATATCTCAAGAAAGTGTCAAATCAGAAGAGCCAACAGACCAATCCCCTTTCTGCTTGCTGCCTAAGATATTTCATGAATATGAATATGCATAAAAATATAATGCACTCTTAAAATAGAAAGTCCTAATGGGAAGTCATTACTATAGTGACTTATTGTTAAAAAAAAAAAATCCTATTCCCTGAAGTTAAGATTTTTAACCACTCAGTGGATTTTTAAAGGTTACCAAATGACAGTGAAACCAGTAGATCCTTGCTTCTGATTTCCATCAGACCGTACTAAACTACTGGAGTCTAAGTCGCTAAAAATCTTTGTCTTTCTGAACTAACCTGTTTCTTCTGATAACAGCTTAAACTGTAATGTAGACCTGCTTTCTGAGACAAGCTGCATTTTTGAATGAGTCACAGAACCAGTTCTACTTATTTAGCTTCGGTGAACAAATTGCACTGGAGTACTGTGCTAATTAGGGAGGAGAAGACTTATATGGATAGGCAAATATCATTCTAATTACTAATGATGAGAAAAGAACTACAGAAAATACCCTTGTGGTTCAACTGTAATGCCATCATTGATGAATAATATAAATCCTATTTAACTATATGAAAGTTGTGCATGGAGTATTCTCCAGTTTCTCTTTTAATCAAAGCAATCACTACAATCTCTTTTACAAACTAGGCTCTTCAATAATTTCCTCTTCTGGCTTCAAAACTACAGAAAAGCCTGAGTCACCCTGATGCCCCTTTCAGTAAATGTGTGTCTTAATCTCTCCTCTGATGTTTCAGTGATATCTACACATCAGATTTTACCCACCCATTGAGCTTTTTCTAAACAGCTCTGAGCTCTGACTTTGCCCATTCCCCAATCCCAGGCTGTCTTTCCCCATGTAAGAGGCTGGTTCTATCCAGTATTGAGGTTTTTTTTTTAAATATATGCTGCAACTGAAGCAATTTGTAGGGAGGAGGTACAGAGGATGACTAATCCAGGCACAAAGTAATTTAACAAGTTACAAACCTGTATTTTACCCCAGTCTAAACTCCACATATTTCCAGACAAATCTACAAAACTTTCTCCCACCACCTAATTTGGCTAAAAATTATTCAACAGATAGATTAAGATGAAATCATAAAATGCTGAGAAAAGAGAATATCAGATCAATCAGATTTTCCATATTCTACTTTGCTTTTTTAAAGTTCATTAATGATAAAACCAGATTGATCAATTTATCCATTAATTTTATTTTTGGTTTCTCAAGCAGCTGGACACTACTGTATCACCAGATCTCAAACACTCTTGTGAAATATTTTAAAAAGCTGAACCGTGATTCTGTATATGAGACTGCAGTAGTGGTTGTTTGCTTCTTTACATTACTTATATTACAGTACTTAGCTTAATATCACATTACTTTGATTTTACATAACCTACATTTCTGGAAAAATCTGACCATAGCAGCCCCTCTGCAAGAAATGGCAAGACATAGTTACAGAGTTTTCTTGCTTGCTCTGCACACACATTCATTTGATTAGCCACTTTCACTCAGAATCTTTATGCCTCACAGTACCCATTTAAAATAAAGAAAACATCCATCCAAGCACCACGGAACACCTAGGAGCCAACCTCATATCAAGAATTTTCTGAGCAGCAATAATTCTCCCCTGCTGCTTTTCGTGCATATCTTGAGATGTATCCATTTGAGAGTGATCAGCACTTGTGCAGGAATTAAAAATCACGTTGCCAGAAATTCAGTATCATGTCAAAGGTACACAGCTCCAGGGATGGTCACAAGACCAAGGTGACTAGTTAAAACTGCAAGGTGACACAGCAAGAAAAGCTAATTGGTGATACAGAGTTCTCACAATAAGCAGTTACACTTAACAACCACTTCGAGTTTTAAGCAAATAAAACCCTGTTGAAGTGCAAGAGTTAGAAGTAAAAAGTCAGGTATGACTTTTGATGCATGGTACTATCCTCAAGAGAATAAAATTGCTTCAAACAAGAAAAAAAAAGGACCGGCATCAGCATGAGGTGCTGCTCACTTTCTAAAGCTCTTCAGTACTCCAGTAAATGTAAGCCAAACATTACCTCGACAATAGGCAGACTGGTGCTGTGTGTCCAGTATTACACGAAACTATTGAGAAGTTGCTAAAACTGTCTGGCATGAGTCTCACCTCTGACAATCTTAACCTCCTTCTGCTAAATCAAATACATACTAAGGTCATCTTTTGCCCTAGAACTTTATAAGTGCAATTGTAGGGAAGGTTAGGCTGGTTCTTTGGAAAATGATGTGGAGTTCTTAATGTTCCACAGATTTTTTTATTTTTTTTTATCCTTTAGAGTGACATACAAAATTCAATACAACCAAAGAAAATAAGCTAACGACTAACATTAGTCACCTTCTTTGGAATAAAAAACCTAAATGGTTCTGAGGAGTTGTTGGGGATTTCATCATGCCAGAAAAGTTGTTTTGGAGAAATTTATTTTCAAAGATGATCTGTTTCATTTTAACTCTTCCATGGTGAGTTGATTGTTGATAAGATAGCAGAACTCTTGCTTTCTCTTAGACAACACCTAACCTCCAGAATTCAGAGTTTTAGTCAAGCCTTTGAGGTGGCTACTTCATTTCTAGCTCTAGTGTCACATTTTCACCCACACAGACATCAGAAATAATTCCTTCTTTTAACCTTAAATTAGTTCTTTGTCTCAGGAACCATAATGACACAACACTTCTGCTCCCCTAAATTTCAACAATCCATCTACAACATAACCCTGTCATTCTTGGAAACATTGTTTCCTATTCACAGTACAAAAAATCACTGCTTTCACCTGAAGATCTGAGTTTGTAGTCACTTCTTTCAGCATCCCTTCCTCCTTATTAGTATAGAGTGTAGCATTCTCAGTGTACACAGATTAATATTGAACTAACTATTCAGGTACAAACTGGAAAGGTCTACCTGGTAGAGGAGGAAAGAGTAGACACAGACCTAATAAAGAAGGCAGAAGGCAACCTTATTAACTATGGATTACTCTATTTCTAAATTCCTTTGCTCTTTCCATCTCTTTTCACGTAGTGACATCTAGTCCTGAAGCTACAGATTGTTTTCTGATTACATTTGCATGAAAAAATGCAAAGCTAAATAAAGTTGCACTTATTTTCCCATGGTCAGTTGGCACATCTCTTGTTTTCAGCACATCTCTAGTCTTCAGATGAAGAATACTTGCTATGCATTGCAGGCTCTACTTAGAAGCTACTCTTTCACACATGCTGTTGCCTATAAGCCCAGGAATGGAATGGGTCATTTGATTAGGCTTATATTATATGATTGCTTCACAGTTTCCTAGTGATCTGCACACTGAAGGGAGAATCCAAATATTGTGAGAGGAATAGCAATGGCATAGTGCTTTACTAAGTTGTTCAGAAGTGCCTCTGATGTACATAGCTCAAAAGCCCCTAAATGTTTTACATTATCTATACTGTCTACTAACTTCTTAATAATAATGGAAGAATAATACCTTATAACTGTTTTTTCAATGAATTGAATTAACCAATTATCTATTGCTGTAGGTATAGATAGACATTACTGGCCTCGCTGTTTTCCCCTGGAATTTGGGGCCTGGATGCCAGAATGCATTAACAGAAATGAAGCATGATTTTATGCTGCTTTCCTGAAGTGAAAGACAAAAATCTAATATATTATCTGATAAAGGGACTAATTATTTCCTAAGTGGGTATACTACACCTATACTTAGCCCTTGTGAGTAGCACACATCATCTATTCAGATTATATTTTTATGTATTCCTTAGCCAGCATGATTTGGCTATAGGCATATTTCCATCAATAAAAATATTTTGGTTTATATATACTGAAATTTGATATATAGATGATATAGACATATACACACACACACAAAGGTGCGCACAAGCTCACAGACTTATATTCCTTTTGCCACAAAGTAGAAAAAGTGCTTAGAAAGCAAAGCGAAAACTACAATGAAATAAGCAATTTTATTAAGTCCTCTCTTTGTTTTGTTCTTACATTTTTTAATTCATTCGTAGGAAAAAAGTCAAGCGATTTCCATTGCCACTTAACCTAATGTGTTCCTAACACAGAATGTAGAATTTTTTTTTTTCACATAAAAGAAAATAATCCTAAAAGCAGAGGCTTCAAGAAAAACAAATAAACAAACAGAATTAACTTCTGGCAGACGTCTAGAATCAGTTCTGAGATCACTGAAATTAGGATTCTGCAGCATGCATTGCAGTTTGCATACCTACATTGCAACAAGTGCAATATATATATATTCTAAGGTATTGTCTCTGCTTTTCAGTTGTCAGAGCACTACTACAAACAGGCTATGAAGTGTACCTATGTTGCATCTGTACTAGACGCAATTATATTTGATATGTTGACATGTCTTCAGTGCTCATTCAGGGAACTATTCACCATCAATTTACCAACTAACTTTCCTTTTTTAAAAAATACGGAGGAAATAATAGGTTGAGTAAATAAACTGTTCTTGGCAACAATCTTGAACATTGCCACTGCAGACTAATGAGGATCTAAGCAAGGTGTAACACTTTGTTTCATCTAATGTGAAAAGAAAAACCCACAGCAATAACAAAAAACAAATGAATCTAGTTGTGTGAAAGCTCTGGTGACAGATACAAGCACTGCACCAAAACATTTACTTTGAAATTTGTGATGGTTTTTTCCTCCCTGTCTACAATTTTTTTTTTTATTTTTATTTTTTTTCAAATTAGAGAATTAGGTTAGCAAGTGAACTAACCATTTCTACATCTGCTTTGTAGAATTAGCATATGTCCACTTAATGTGTATCAGCTACTTGGTCTCTTCTTTCTAATTTCTATAGGCAGGCGAGTGCCTTTAACTCATCTTCTTAGGATTGGCTCAAACTGGCAGGACCTCCATCACTGAAAATAAAGCATGACATGGCTTACTGGGGTTTTTTTGTGTGCTGAGATTAAGGGAAGGAGAAACTTTTATATTGGATACCTAAACTTAACTCAATCTTGAGGTGCTATAGTCAAAATTGGTTAATAAATATACCAATCATCTTCATTTTTACAGTTCTGTGACTGTGGTCTCAACAAGGCTAAACGCAATACTAAGAAAGGCTGACACTTCCCACAGTGGAAGCCTGATAAGAAGAAAATTGTACTGGACATCTAACAAAACAGATTCTTTATTATGTCCCCAGATTGCTTTTACAGCTTTGAGAGGTCTGGAGACTTAAAATGCTTTGTAAGATTTAGCAGTACTCCAGTATCAATGCTTGCCCAACTGTGGCACAAAGCTGCACTTTCTTCTTATTAAAAGTGCTTGGGCAGCCAATCTTTAACTCACCTTGTTTTACTTCCATTCTTGCCTCTTCCAGTTACTTTCATGTCAGAGAGGCATTTCTGTTCAAACACATGCCAGGTCTGGAAAGCACTTGTTAGAAATACATATTTCCATTGTTCTTCCATCTCAGAAACTTAATGGACAAACAAACCCAAGAGTCAATGGCAGCACATCTGCTGCACACTTAGACAGACAACTTCCATTTGAAATCTCACCTTGGCTGTAGAGATTGGCCTGAGGTCTGAAAGTAGTTCTAACACTTATTCACTTCCAGTAGAAGGCCTGAGGCCTTCTACTAGGCCAATTTACAGCTAGCTTAAAAGAATCTTCTATGAACTGGCTTCAATAAATGTGTGACTAAAAGCAGACCTTTGGATACACTGATCATAAATGATCTAAACTAAGACTTAAAGATAACCAGCTTTCTCTTCCCTCCGGTTCTAAGCACTGAGAGAACTAATGAGTCCCACCCTAGGAATCCTTTACACGTACGTGACACAACCAAATACCACTGTAAAGGATTGTAAGTATACAGCATTGATGTCTAAGAACCTTTCAACTATTCTTCCTACAGTGGGAGCTTTTCAATTTATGTCTCAAGTTCTCTCATTGCCAAGATGGTAAGCTGGTTTGCTACTGTTCCTCTTATAGATCGACATAAAGACTGAGATTTAAGTTCCTTTAGCCTTAAACACACAAAAGTTGCTCTTTCAGCTGGGCTGCCAGAACTCTCCTGCCCAATTTATAATTACTGTTCCTCTCCCAGGTGAGTGATATGCAAAGGAAATCCAATCAGAGCTCAATACTTGGAATTACCATTACAAACCACTATCATTACACAGTCAAATTTATACCAAAAGCTGTACTAATACCTTTCTGAGATTCCAAACAACTCTAAGGAATGCTGAATATATGTATTAATCTAACTTTGCACTGCTTGTGAGGTCCTTTGTCCTCACACAAAATGACAGTCCCTGCAGTCCCTTTGCACACATATCATAGTAGAAAATCAACACTCAATTCCATTTGAAGTACTACTGCTTCCTTAACCACATCTCCAAGACCAAGCTGCTTCTAGGCTTTTCCCTACAAAGGGCTTTTGTGCTTCCTTTCTCTAGATCTCAGCTTTCACTGCTATTGGTCCTGCCCAGAAGCCGGAAGTAACTAAGCATACCAATATCAATGAATGATACAGGAATTATCCTGCCAACATCATTTGTATCAAGAGAGAAACATTAACGTAAAATAGGTAAGGACCTATCCCTTCAATTCCTTACCCTTGTCTTAAGTATGAAGCCAAGAACAAAAATTACGCTTCTTACTAGCACTTTCATGTGTCATTTATGCTACATGGCTACTATTGCTAAAGAGCCCAGTAGCATAAAAATAAGTCTAATAAGCTTATGTTCTTGTCTGATCGTATTGTTTATAATTGTCAGAGGATGGAATGCTAGCAAGTCCTCTTCCCAGTCTGGCCACTGGCCCTGCCAGTTGATAAAAGTTATAAAGATGAGTGTTGGAGAAATTACATTGACTTTAAAACTCCTTCGAGATCTGTGCTTTGATGAAAGACAGCCAAGAAAAGCCAGTAGTTACATAAGGCACACATTAAAAAAAAGTCTGTTTAGCATTTTTATCTTGGCAATAAAGGTGTTTAGATTAATCCACAATGGTAAAAATATTTTAGAATCATTTAACTCCTGGAAGTGTTCTACAAAATAGGACACTAAGATCAAATTCAGGAGCAGAAAGACAGATTAAGTCACTATTAAAATTAATTTTCTTTATCAAAACAAAGTGATTTTAGGCAGCCTATAGCACATAGAAAATAATATTAAAAAAATGAAATCAGAAACTTCATGAAGCAGGATCTCAGCAGGCCTCAGAAATTATAGTCTATAACTTACAATAAAATAATTCTAACTAATTTGGGATGGAAAAAGACCATATTTCCTGTCAGAGAACAAAAAAAAAAACTCCTTTACCCTTGATTATTCTGCCCCTACGCTCCCACTGGAAAATATTTATTATTATTGGTCATTTTTACCAATTTTACTATCAAAAGTATGACAAAACACGCTATCACATGAAGTGCTTTTAGAATCAGTTCTTTATTTAGTGTGGGAGTTGAGAATTGACTGCACAGGGTCCACACTGTAAAAAGGTGATCAAGAAACAAATGGAAGTGATGCTGCCTCTCTAATAACAGATACATCTGTTTTGAGGTCCTCCTTCAACTGGCTGCAGCACAGCTATGCCCACTCTTCTTTTTATTTTCATGGCACAGACCAGTTGTAAATGAAGATTAATAAAACAGGCTTCAACATTGTAACTACTCTTCTGTTTTCATAGATATATCTTAAAAGATGTATCATCATGCATTCCCAAATTCTATCCTGTACATGTCCTGCTTTATATTTTATCAGGACATTTCAGTAAGTCAGGATCCCCTCTCATAGGATTGTTCTCTTGCTATCTTTATAAAAGTATACTGATAAGTATGGATTCTTAAATGGATAAACTGATGATGCTCTAGACAGGGATATTAAAAAAGAAAAAAAAAAAAAACCAAAACCCAAACAACAAAACAACAACAAAAAAACCCCAAGAAATATGACTTCACATTTCTTTTCAAGTGTCAATCAGACCAAGTTAATATCAGGGGTGAACTGTACTAACATAAGCCATAACAGTTCCTGTCTCATACTAGGGTCAAAAAACAGGATAACAGATAAACAACCATAATCAAAATTAAAAAACAACTCAGAAGAAATAAAAAAATCAAAGTCATAGGAAATCATTGTTTCTGCGGCAAAACCAACACATGGAATAAGAATAGCCAGGTGGGGAGGAGGAAGAAAAAATATTCACATGCTGCTTTTATTTATTCCTCAGAGAGCACTGCAGCTGCAGGGAATTTTGAGTAGATGCTCACTTCCAGAATTAAAGTTATGTAGAAAGAACAAACATAAAGCTCTTTAGTCTGTTTTGCTGCTAACATGCATCCTTTACATATCTCACTGCACATAGCCATCATTCTTTCAGGTACTTGACAAACCACTACGTAAAATAACTTATCCTTCACTGAAAACAGCTAAAAAAAAAAATTAACATTGGTTGGTTTGTAAATATAGTCATCAAGTTAAGAAAATGCCTTTTTGTTCAGGAAATCCATCATTTAAGGGGAGACAAGCACAACCATACACAGCTACCTAATTGGGACAATTCTGCATTTGTACAAGTGACTCATTTCTATTCATACCTAAGTGCACTTTCATTGATGTTCAAGCTTCATGTGTTAACATCATGCATCCTTGCATCTTTTGAATCATAAGCAATGCAGGTAACTGGTGAAGGAGGAAAACTTATGGCTAGTTATAATCTTATGGCTAGCTATAATCACTCCTTGTCCTTCACTGGAAGGATTCCCATTAACAGTTAACTTTATCACAATAACCAGTTTACCTCCAAAACCAATCTAACCCAACCACAGCCACCAGACAAACTACTAATGCAAGGGGTAGCAGTGGAACATGTGAGAGTAAAACCTTCGTATTCTTACAAGGCCTCACTATCATCATGTTATCTATCTTTACAGCACAATTGCTCTCCACTTTTTGTTTGTTTTGCTCTAAGATTTGAATTTTTCCTTGACAATTCTTTAAATTGTCATCTTTTGTGTGAGGAGATTTGAATCTACCACATTTTAGGCACTGCTAGAAATTAGAAATCAATGGTGATTACTTTGTAAAATTAAGATAATACTCTTTCAGTTAAAGAGTTTATTTCTGTAAGACACTGATTCTGTCACATTTTACTTCTGAGTAGTGATACTATATAATTAGTTCAACAGATTTCTGCAAGATCATTACCTAGGTGTTAGACACTAGCTAGAATCAAGCCTTATATTTTTTTTTTTTGAGGCTTGTTTCTGCCCAAAACAGCCTTCTTATATGAGACGATTAGGACTGTCCAAGGGGACCTGGACAGATTATATATTTACATTCTTTATGGTTAAACATAAAGCCCATAGCAGAACTGTAGACAGAACAAGTTGTATGACCCTGAATCCATGAGATAAACAGGATAAAACACACAGGACTATAAGAAATTGAAGAAAAAAAAAAAAAAAAAAAAAGAGGAAAAAAAACCCCACATGCAGGAGAGAGACAGACTGTTCCCTATTATCTTAACCATTTCTAATTCCTTACTTGAAGTTATAAAGATCCACTTGCAACTGTGGCATAGCACAAGGGGTGTACCAGGAAGAATATCCAGCACAAACAAAGGAGTGAAAAAAGCTCAAAGAACCAAAAGTCTAATATCGTATACTGTAACAGAATAATAATTTTCGATCTCTTAAAATAGCAGGAAGAACCAGTATGGAAGGCGATGCCTGAGACTATGCAGAGCTCTAACAACTATTAAAACTATAGAGCTAGACTACTATTGGTACCATATACTAAGGCAGCAAATGTGAAACTGCCCGGAGACCTTAAGCATGAAGTACATGTGAAGGCAAGCAAGAGAGAAAAGCATCTCAGAAGAGAAGGAAAACAAAACGAAGTAGTAACAGAAAAAAAAATAGGAAAAAGCCTAGGAAGAGACTGTTGGTGTGTTTTAAGACAAATGCTTCTGAAAATGCTGGCTGATGTCAGCGAAGAAGCTCCCTCTTATTTGATTTCACTAATGCACGGAGAGATTGGACTTAATACATCCTTTGTACTTACAAGGATTACATCAGAGGTATCTGCTTTCATCAACAATTTCTCCTCATTGAAACAATCCATAGATAATGTGACCAGAGAACAACCATGGGAAGGGGACAGTCTCTTTTTATTAGGCTGTACTGCTGCTGAGGCCCTTCATTCTTGCTTTGGTACTAGAAATAAGCAATCAGAGGAGAAAGAAAAGGTCTTACATTTTAGGATAGGGCGTTTTTATCTACGTTGAAGATAGTATCTTCAAGGTATCCCTTGAAATAAAAGGGCATCTTTATACTCTAAGACTGTTTCAGACAACCCAGAAGTTCAGTTGCCTCCTCTCAGAACTGAAACATAGTAAAATAATGAAAACTTCAATTTGTATAGCCATGATGGAAACAGAATTTTCCAGTTATGTTCAGTTATAGTTCCAGTTCTAAAAGAATCGGATTCTGGTTACCTACTGAAAAAGAGTATTCTTTCAGCCCAATATCGTGAAGAGCTTCCAACAGATGGCATGATAATGTGCTTTAGGATTGACTGTATAATATAAAAAACTACACCAGATACATGAAATTATTTTTGCTGGATAGCTTTTATCCAAAAAAAACAACTTAATGTCACCTCAAGAAACTCAGCTGGTAGGAAGTATTCCATCAGCTTGTCAGCTAAGTCCATTTTCATAACTGGAGTCTGAGGACAATGACTGTGTACTCACGCATGATCAAGCATCCGTTTAGTTTTAGTGAACAAGACAATGACATCATAAGCATAGCTGTCAGAGACAAGACCACAAGAACTGACCCTAAAAGGGAAGAAGATTTAGACAGAGATAACCAAAGACAACTCTGGTGATGTAGTGTGTAGGAGAACAGAAGAAAATACATGCACATATGAGGGTGGAGAGGAAATGTTTGCTGATGTCTGCACATACAAACACTTTATCAGTCTCTTAATTTCAGGTTCTCATTTATGGGATTTACCCAAACTTCAAAGTTCCAGAAGAAAATATAAAAGACTTACTATTGCCTCAATGTTTTGCTGTCTCCTGGTTTCAACTCTAGTCAAAAGCAACTTTTTTAACTACTGTCTTAAAAATAATTATCAAGATTCTGATGTTTTACACATGCCTTGCTTGTGTTTTTGTCTTCAATATTTAACTTACCTATTTTTCTTGAACTAGCACCAAAACTATTTACTTGAGGAAAAAAAAAGCATTGTAATTGACCAAAATCTTGTCATTTTAGGAAGCAAGGGTCTCCACGCACTTGCTTTTTCCTTAACATAGTAGAGCCATGACTGCCACAATGCACCTTTAATTTAATACATATAGATGTTTCTTTCTGAAGTGACACTTAGTATCTGGCTGAATTTTTTCATTTACAAAGGCTAAATGGTATTTCCATAATCCTTAGAACATAGTAGTTCATTTTCTATTCTGCAAGGTCTTAGCATTATTGTTTTTTATTATTATTTTTATTTAAGTCTAGCTCATCTTGCTTTTTAAGTCCCCATAATCTCCACACAACTGCAAGCTATTAGCATGCTTTTCAAATTTCAAGTTTTACCAAACTCCATTAAATATATCACCTTTTTATTTCAGGTCTTGGTATTTTATCTTCTTTATCCTCTACCTGGCTCTTTATCATCTTGTTTGTCTTTTCAGTATGAAAAAAGTCCCTTGCCACAACATTCCCTCACAGAACTCTACATTTTTTGCTGTGCAGCTGACTTAATTCAACAGCAACAATATATTTTAATTTCACATGGACTATAATTCATTCTTTCACTGGTTACATTATACTTTGAAATATTTTTTTTAAAATAACAGAAAGAAGCTAAGGTGCCATTTAAAGTTTTTATTCAAATTCCTATTTAAAGGCAAAAAAATACTTTATCCTCCATTGAATAATTGGTTGTCAGTCACCACAGTTTCATTGGTATTCGTTTTGGGTCACAAAAGAGGCAAGAACTGCAGACAGGAGAAGAGGAATATGGTTTGCATGCAAAGGCAAACAGCTCTCCTGCAAGGTTAAACAAAGATAATTTTAGAAGCCATTCCCAACAATGTATTCATGCAAGTTTTACAGACCTAAGTGAAAATTTTAAACCCAAAAAAAATAACAGTCTTTGAAAGATGGGGGGAAAAAGTGGGTCTTGGCTAAAGAAAAAGGAATGGCCTCTATCTACATATAAACAAAGCAGCTGTCAGATTTATGAGAGATTTTTATATGATTAGTCTTTGTAAAATAGCATTTTATTATGGTCCACTTATTAATACAGACCAGATCATAAATACCAGTTCTTTTATACATTTAGATATAAAATTCATCCCACAAAAAACATGCTGACTCCTCCCCCCCCAACTCTTTCAATTCTATTGATATCTTATAAACTCCAAAAGACTGCAAACCTGAACGGATATTAAATAATGTAACAGGCAATCCAGAGCAAGTCAACCTTTCTTTTTTTCCTCCCCCTCAATATTGCCAAATTCTGCTTCCTAGTCATCCATAATCTATTTACATACCTATATATATATGTCATGGATATCTTCATGAAATGCAAGTTCCAAACCACTTGTTCCAGCCCAAACTGGCATTTTGACAAATCACCGGATTTCCATCACATTGCTACTGTTATTCTCAGTAACAGTTTGGAATACAAGGACTAGCACTTGTCACGGAACCTTACTGTATACATATATCTTTCCTGGAATGTATCTTCAGCAATGATAACAAGAATCGTATCACTTCTAGATCCTTCAGCCATTTCAAATGTAGATAATATGCAACAATTGTCTCTTCCTGATGCTGCAAGTGTAATGATAAACATCACTGATATCCTCAGATGAAAAGCTGTACAATTGCACATACAAGTTAGTATCCCTGGAATCACTGCTGGGAAAAAACTTATACAGAATTGCTAACAATATGTGTACCAGCACATGCATTCCTAGTTATCTTGGGTACCAGAAACCTATGATTGGAAAAGTCTGTTCTGCAGCTTCCATTGGCTACATTAGCAGCGAAGCAGGGTAAGAAGCTCCATTTCAGTGCAGGAGGATGTTATGCTGCAGTTCTCTTGGCAAAAACAACACAGAAATTAGCAGGCAGACCAGAATGATCTTCATGGAACTTTATGCCAATTCACAACATTGCCTTAATATTACTTTATCCTGTGATAAAGCAAACACCAGTGTTCAAAACCAAGACTCTAGCACTTTTTTTTTTTAACACAGGATTTCACCATCTCCTCTTTCAAATTTTGGGAGGAGTTTGGTTGTTTAGCAGTACCTTCAGAAGTGGTTGGACCGACCACAGTTTGGGGTCATCAACTTTCTCCACATTCACATATTTTAGATAACCAAAAAAAAAAAAAAAGTATTGTGTGATAAAGAATTATATTCCATTTCACTAGTTATAAAATTGACATGTGAAAAAGTGCAAACCAAACACTTCTGTATTATCAAAACAGCCCAGCAATCAATTATCACATATGCATAGCATTCAAATAATTTTCACAAAAAACAAGACACGAGCCCCTATTTCCCCCAGTAAGACTGAGAAGTCCGTCATTAAAAGAAGAGATCCTCCCTCATAATTTTGTAAGTAAACACTGTAGTGTTATACCAGCTTTATATACAATTTGGTTTAACCAAGTTTTACAATAAACTCATCATACCAAAATGCAGGATGCCTCAATGTAGCTACAGAATACTGAGAAATAAGTAAATAACAATCAAACCTTACTAAAGTTATATTTTTTTACTATTAAAAAAAAGTGAAACAAAATGAAACAGTAGCAAACAAACAACAAGCTACAACATCAAAACTTGAATGCCTGGATTATTTCTTTATTTTTAAAATTACATTCAAAACAACTCTGACTCTTTTTAGTTACCTTGTTCCAAGCTGCAGTCCAAACACAACCTCAAAGCCTTGACTAAATCAAGGTTACAGCAAAAAAGAATAGTTTTTCATGTTGTGTTCTCCCTGTCTGTTGTTTCAGAATGAGACACAGGCCTACTGTTTCCGTAACAGGGCTCTGTGATGTTAATATACAAAAAGAACGAAGGGCAAAAAAGTAGGCTCTGACATGAATTTGCTCCAGTTAACCAAACTGTCATAGTGATCTACATAATTCAGAAGAATTTTTGATGTTTTAATCCCTCTATTTTAATGAAGCTTTGCCCTTCAGAAGTTACTTAAAATCTGATTTGGCATTGGACCAAAGAGCAGTGCTCCCACTAGCGTAGGAGAATCAGAAGTTCCTTATACTGTAGTAGGAATTTCCCTGATATATTTTCCTTATATAAACTCAACATAGATTTATAGTATTGGCACTATGGAGAATGAAAGTAAATGTGGTTTTCATTTTCTTTGTCTTTTAAAAAAAGACATGAATCATCCCATTTCCACTGAATGCAAAGGGGTAATGGGTAAAGAGGTTATGCCATTGAAAACTCAAAAAGATACCTTGAATGGTATATAACAACTATTTTAAGGCTGTTTCAAATAAAGGAACAGCCTGCATGTCTAGATTTGCTAAGAGGAGCAGCATTCTTCAAGAACTGATAGTACATGTGTGAAAGAACAGGTCTTCCCTCTTGCAGGCAGATGTCTGCCTAACAAGAGTTGGATGCTGCCGCCTTGTTTTCAGTTTGCCAACAGCAGATAGATGTATTATCTGTTGATGGTGTTTCGTTTAAGACCCAGAGTTGTGCACTTTTTATATGATTTATTTTTTGGAAAAAACAAAAAAAAAAGGAAATTAATGGAAGCCGAGCTTCTCATTCACACACCAACTTACATTTGAGAGATAAACAAACTGAGAGATCATTGTGATGGGTTGGGGAAAAAAACAAAAACAAAACAAAACAAACCCACAATTAAAAAAGGAATTACTTAGATTGCACAATTGGAAAGGTAGTATGTATTAGTTTGGCAGCCATACATGCATCCAGAAAATCACAGGTGTTACCATAAAACAATTTTCAAAACCTTTAAAATTGGGATAGACCAATAATCACAGTGGCAGACTGGTCCCTTCTTTTTGTTTTACAATGAACTCCTATTCCTACCCGCCAGTGGAAATACTAAAGCAAGAATCCACCAGCATCTTTGTTAAAAAGCTGCCTTTCATCCCACCCCTTTTCTTTGACTCCAACAAAAGTAAAGATTACCCACGAAATTCTATTTTGTAAATATTCAAGTTTGACTACTGAAATGTGAATTTAAGCTTAATATTGTTTAGTCATTCAATTCAGATTAAAATGTTATATTTCAGTAAGTAAAATTGTTGTTCTTTCTATATATTTACAATCCATTTAAATTAATTTTTACTAGAACATTTTAATTTCATTTTAGTGTAGACATTCTACATTTAGTTACACTAAAATATGAAATGTTTGATCAATGGTAACTATCTAAACTACCTATCCCTTTTCTCTAAGTACAGCTTCTCAACTCGCACTTGGATTCTTTTTTTTTTGTTATAGAAAATTGTCAGAATTACATTCACACAAATCTTGCAATTTTTTTAGATGAACTAGCTCTGAAAATAAACTCTTCTGTTTGAAAGTCTGGTTCAGTTTTAGGTGTCAGGGGCCTGCTATGAAAAGTGCATGGAAACTTTTACCCTGCTGTTGCTACACCCACCCAGTGCCAAAGATTAGAACAGCAGCATCACCTTGTAAACTTCCAAGCATCACAACAGCCTTCACTGCAGAGAAAAAGCAACCTAGTAGAGGAAGAGTGCAAAAGTACAGATCAAAAGTAATTAATGGGGAAAACAAACATAAAGAAAAGGACAATAAACACATGCCTGAAAGACCTACGTTGCACGTATTTCAAACTTTCTTAAATTACTCTGATAATTTATTGAATAATTTATTTTCAGATAGGAAAAAGAGAATCTTAATGCCTTTAACACATGATGCATGTAAGGTTTAAGTAAAAACTTAAAGCATTTTATTAAAGAGTCCACACATCCCTACACAACTTTTTTTCTGACACAGGGAAGCAAACATCACCCTAATGGCCTTGAAAGCTGGACTCTTAAAGTGAAGGGAGGACATGTATTTAAGCTGTCTCTACAATATTATATCTTTTTGCATTACTGGGAGAAAACAGCTTTGCCTCCACAGAAGATGTACTGATTTCTAACTCCCAGCCACAAAACAATGAGGTGGCAGAACAAAGCAGCAGCAGCAGACTGGTAAATTGGACTGTATGTTTAACTCCAGCCTGCGCCTACACAGAATAGGTGGCAAGAGACCTGTTTTGTTCCCTTCTGGTTCATTCAATCAGCTTTCTTTATAGGTTAGTTTTATTATTTTTCACAGCTGCAAAAGTTCAAATATCCTAACAGCAAAAGAATGTGAGATTCCTTGGAGGTTTTAAAATGGAATTTTGGGATGAGTCATCCTCAGAAAATTTTCCAATGGTCCACCCCAAAGGTGATCCACCAAGAGCAAATAGATGGGATTTTAGCTATTGACTAAAAGAAGCAAAATCTTCTGATATACTCAAAACATTCACAAGTGGTCAGGTCTCTATTCAGTGCTGTTCCTCTTGAATGAAGTAACTTTGCTCTATGAAGTAACTCTGTTGAGCTAACCTAAGGTAAGCTTTCTTTGATTTTCTGCCAGAATGGGGAAAAAAAGTCACCCAACAATAACCATGTCACAGAACAGTGTTCATTCCCAGAGTGCTTTAAAAAAAACTTATTATAGCAAAACAAAAAAGCAGCACACGCACTAAAACCCCCAAATTAACTGTGAACACCAAAAAATTCCCACCACAGGGTCAATAGCATCTCAAGCTGTTTGCTAAACTCCAAAGACCGACACCTGAAGAGGTCATCAGAACGACTTCAGGAATACTCACTGCAAAGCTTCCCTCTCTTAATAAAGAATATCCACTGCTATTGTTATCATGCCAATAACGTATTAAAAACACAACGATGGAAAGAAGCAAGGTCACTCCTCTGAATTACTAAACTCCCACATGACTCCTATATAATTTTCATGACTGAACTCTGATGATTGCTTGCTTGTTTGCTGTTAAATAGACATCTACAAAATGACAGTAAGAATGAATACATATGAGTTTGGTTAATGAAACTTAGAACCATGTACCAGCATTATGCCCTCTTTCGTATGGTATTCTCTTTTAACATATATGCATGTACTGCATGCACTTGAACATTTGGCACACACACAGTTACATTTTTTTATGTGTAAATGTAAATTTCATATTTTAAACAAAACATGAAAAGTATTCTATACAAATAAGCAGAGTTAAAATGCTTTGTTTGAAAAGTAAAGAAGTTAGAAAACTTTTTGGCAATTTTTGTACTGTTTAGCTCTGAAAACTGTACCAGATATGTCAATCTAATGCAACTCTTACTCAGGGAAATGATGCCTCAACTCAGACCTCAGTCCCATTCTGACTGGAGACTGGCTCTTCTGTAAGTTTATACTACAATGCTAAATGTGCAACATTAACTAGTATTAGTGAACTAAAATGAAATATTAAACTCAGTTTCACTCATGGAAAAATTCCTCACAAAACTCAGGGGGACAAAGTTGTCAGATTTGAAATTTAGGCTCCATGGCTCTTCTGGAAATTGCATGAGGAGCCAGTGCCACATGATGTTTGGCCCTTTCTTCTGACAGCCCATCTAGAAAAACTGTAAGAATCCTTCTCTCGTTAATTTGCCAGCTGACTTTAAATTTCTCACTGCCCCCAAACTGTGAGCATTTTAAAGTGATGCCATGACCACATAGCTATCTAAGAAAAAATTACAGGGCAATTAATCTACTCACAGGGAAAAACCAAAATGACTAATTAATAAATTTATAGATATTTATATGGAATTTATAGGTATTTTCCACAATTTAAGACTTTCAAAGATAATAAGAGATTGAAGATCCAAATGCCCTACAGAAATCTGTTATCATTTCTGTTACAATTAATATTACAGTACTCAATATAAATTTAAAGTGTGTAATAGCTTCTAGTCTCTCTTTAAAATTTATCTGGTTTCAATTGTTAGCTGTGACAAAAATATCATGGCAACATACTTGCAAATAAGTATTAAATTAAGTAAAATGAGTACTGAAGACAATTTTCTAAATTGTCAGACTCACTTACGTGGACTTCTACTGTTTTATTTTACCCCTTCGACTTATTTCTTCTCCACTACAAAATAGTCTATACAAGTAAATGAGAATTTAATTTTTCTGTTTAAAAAAATATTATTATTTTTCACATATTTACAAGTTGCCTGTCCACATTAAAAGCAGGGTAACTATCTCACATCTTTAACACAAAAGATTAAGAGATTTGAAGCATCTCTTCATTGCTGATACAACATTAAGTTCAGACTTTTATGAGTTAAAAAACTTTTAATTGCAGTGTTTCTAATGAAGTCCTGTTGACTTTGTGCTATCTATGCTAGTCACCACACATCACATCCTCAAGATGCAAGAGTTCCTCTCTGTGCACTGGTATTCTCAAGCTTTGCTTTACTATTTGTGCTGTGCTTCCTGCTACATCCACATTTCAAATACCATTCAAGTTTCCCCTTTTTTAATCTACTTTAGGAAATCCTTAGCAGCAAGTGATAAATAAAAAGGAAAAAAAAAAATCAGCCTTAATTAAAATATCTTAAAATATTATTTCAAAATTCTCTGCCTTCCCTGGAGAAATATTTAGCACAAACACTACAAGATTACCTTCAGGCCTTGCAACAGGAGAAAAGATACCATAGATCAAGCACAGAAGGACCAGTCAGAACTCTTTTCCTCCCTTCTCAAATACTCAACGTATGCAGCATAACGCCCTCAAAAGGGGTTAGAGTGGAGAAAACCAAGTAAATTTAAGTAGTATCAAAATCAGTCAAATGTTCTGAACTATGAATACGGAGGGCTGCACCTAGGACTCAACCAGAAGTCACACACAAATCCCATGAGTTTACAACTGCCTGTGCACACCTTGATGGTCACTTCACAGCAGCAGGGAAATCTGTTTCAGAGTAGCAGACCGGCAAGCCAGTGATCACTTTCATGTTAAACTGGTAATAATACAGTTTAAAAGACTTGTGGCATCATATACAGAGACAGTGTGATGCATATATTAAGGTCTCAATTAAGTCCTTGGAGATCAAAATGAACACCCTACCTATTCCTACACACAATCATGTTGACTAGGTACTACACTAGCAAGTAATACTTCTAATTTGGCATATCATAATTTCTGTACCATTAAAGTCCACACTAGACTAATAAGAGGAATTACTGGGAAATAAACTATTCAAATTCCAGGAGTAAATGGCAAAACTCTGCCTTCTTATCTAATAGAAATATAGTGCTTTAATACATGACATTTTTTGTTTTGTTTCGCTCTAGATCTCTTCTTTCATCTCCTGATAAGCTTCACTAAACCATTTGGAAAATAATTTTCCTTTATTATCATTTTGCGGCTATTTATATTTCAATTTTACTGGGGAAGGGATCCAATTTTATAGGCTACACCAGTTTAAAAAAAAAAAAAAAAAAACCAAATAAAATAACCCCAACCAACAAATAAAACCAACCCACTCCACTCCCCAAGAAAATCTCACAACCAAGCCTAAGAAATTGTAGAGACAGGCAAAAAATACCAAATTGCATTTTGTTGACACTGACCATCACTTTCCCTGATAAAAAATGAAAACTACAAGTTCTCCAAGTGCCCCTGAGGAAACTTATTTCACAGTTACCATAATTTGCCATCTGTAGTTTCCTTCTTTAACGAAGTCTTTAGAATAGACTTCATTTTAGACAAGTAGGAACTGTTAACTCTTCATTGTGGGGGTTCTGACAACTTGTGCAAGCTCTTCCAAATTAGAATTTTTTGCACGTTAAAATGTAGGTTTATCCTTTCTTACGTGAATCATTACACATTCTGTTTGTTAGCCAAGAAGAACATATCAGTTGCACTTTAGAAGCTGCAGATTTTATTACTATCTAATGATACATTCAAACAATCTGCTACAACTGAATACCCAGAACTTCCCATTCAGGTATGCTATAATAATATAGGCACAGCTGATGCTACATATATTCTATTGTTCACACTATTAGATAAGATATATTTAAACAAATATGGAAAAGATTATCTTAAAACTGTTATAGGTTGCTTTTGTATTTGGCAGTCAGGATTAAATTATCAGTTACAGGGAAAAAAACCTAAAGCTATTGAAATAGCAGAAAGGCCATTAGACAAGTAGCATATATTACAAAAATGAATCTGCAATTATTTTAAAGCCTTATTTGCTTTCTAAGTAAGCATCTGCATCAATCTGATGCTGAGCTGAGATCTACATTCATTGCTTTATTGTCATCTCAACCTTTTAGTCAACTTCTGTCTCATTCACTTCTTTCAGTCATGACTCATACAAGGAGTTCTTTGAGGAATATCTTGCATCTAATACAGCAAATTAAAATACTTAATAATGTGTATAATCAAAATATGAATAGGTGATATTGAAAATGATGTAGCTTAACGTTTGTCATTTAACTCTTCAAGTCATGGTCACTTCCCTTTATTTTCACAATTATCATCAACAGCACACTTATGACAACCCTCACTTTGTACCTGCGCCTCATTTACCTACAGCATCTTGCTTATCTGTAGGCTTAACAGTCTGTTAAATCCAGAGGCTATACAGAAGTCATAAAATTACACATAGGTATGAAAACTGCTTCCTACACAGAAGCATTGATTTACTACATAGTCAGCCTGACTCCACAACATCAATTAAAGGAAGCAGATAAATGATTGAATAGTCCACTTTCCACCCATCAGTTCCTCTTTCCAGTCTCACCTATATCTTTTTCACATCTCCATCCCATCTATATACTTCAACTCTTACCTCCTCCTGCAGTGATGATTATGCTTTATGAAAGCTTAAAATAAAATCTGCACAGTTGTGTATGTATTTATGGCCCAAGTTAAAGCTATATACTGGCTGTTCAGGAGGAAGAGTGGTTTGTCAGACAAGCATAATGGAGGTGAGAATGGGAACACAAATATGGAGTAAGATGGCAAATAGAAAAAATCATCAAGTTGCACAATCTCAGTGTGCAAGATCATTGCCATACAGCTAATAAAATTTAAGTGGAAATACACAAAGAATCACATTTTTTTTATAAAGGATGGCTAACGCTGGAAAGCCTTAGTCTTGTATTAAAAACACAACCATGTTTTTTTTTTTTCCTTTAATGAAAGCTGTACATTTGTGCAAACAGATTTCCTCCAACTGTTTTAGATTATATTAGAGCAATTGTAAATATAATAGCCAAACATGAACCATAATTTATTCAGTAAGTTCCATTGCAATTTTTAAACTTGCATTTAATAATACTGTTTTCTTGATTTATGATCAAGTTAGTAAGATATGCTTTCAGTGTTATCACTGCTATACTAATGCAAATGTAATTTAACAAAACTATTTAAATATACAGTTTCAGAATACAGCCTTGTAAAATATAATGTCAGAAGCAACCTTTTATCAGTTTCAGAGTATCAACTGGACTGCCCAATTCCCTATCATTTTCAACTTCCAAAAGTTATAATCACCTTGTTTCAATATACACATGCTGTCCTAAAAGCATGGAGGTCAAATGATTGAACTTCACTGAACATGCCCAATTTGTTCTCTTGCATTGAAATAACACTAACCCAGTAAAAGACGAAGGAAAGTTTATTTACAGTAAGGCAGAAAAGGAGACTTCTTTTCTTTTTTTACTGCACTCAGACATTGAACGCATTATACCCAGGATTCTAGAACTAAAACACAAACAAACTTCTAAATGAAATATAGCTTGAATACACAAAATATTAGACTTTGTGAAAAGAGTGTCTGCTTAGTCTTCCTCACAGAGCCTAACACGGTCTTTACACCAGGAAACAGTGGGAGCAATTGCACAGGTTGCACAATTGCAACCATGTCACGATATACTCCCTGATAATTTGTGACATGAAGCACTCGAGTAATCCAGAGAAAAATTCAATTTGACTTAAAAAGAACTGACTATGTTTGAGTAAAAATACCGTAACTTCACATTGCATTAAGCATATCTAAGTCTTAGTGTTATCTTGATCAGTATCTCCATAAGATAGTTTGAGAAAAGGGAAGAAGTGAAGAAAAAAAAAATTTGGTTAATTATTCTTTCAAAGTTCTAATTGTGAGAAAAACTGAGTTTTTCAAAATAGCAACTGCCCAAAACACATATGGGTGCCTGAAAGTTTTACCTTTCTATTGCACTTCCTGTAAAATCTTCAGGTTTATATATAGAGAGCCTGTTGTTAATATCAAGTTTATAGACATTTTGTGGATAGAATTTAGAAATGTTTACAGAAGTTACACATAGTACTGAAAGAAGGATTAGGTGATAACATAATAAAATAATTTAAAAAAATCTAATATTAAAGTGTTTCAAAAATTAGTCAAATGAAATCAGGGAGAAAATGGAAGACAGTTTTCCTCAGTGTTGTAACTATGTAAACCAAAACAAACAAAACATTACATTTTTCTTATCATTCCCTTCTTAGTGAATAATCCGTAAGTTTTTATATAGGGAAAAGAATATATATCATCCTATGTTCAAGATAAAAAAGGTACTTCCATGGTAAAATAAATAGCAGTGAAAATATTGTGACTTTTATGACATGAAGTTCTATAATTATTTGTTCATTTGATTCTTAATTGATTTGCTTGCTCTAGAATATTTTGGTTTCCCATACAGTCTTCCTTCACAAGCCCTGTCAATTCACAATTCTTGTCAAACAATGGTATTTCCCATTTTATGTAGCAAACTGGAAGTAGATCTATAAATCAAGATCTACGCAAATAAAATTAGTTTTTCACATTAGCATAAAATAGTTGTAAGTTGAGCAAACCTCTATATTAGCTTTTCCCAAGCTCATTATTTATAATAATGGCAGCCAATTTACAATCATGACAAAGTGGAAGTACATGTCAAATACATGTACAATGGACTGTGAACTACTTATACATATTTGACAGGAATATGTTCTGAAGATTTTTAAAAGATTCAATTAACCTAAACCTAATCATCTTACAGTTCAAAAAGAATCAAGAAATACTTTCAACACTGGGAGAATTGAGTAAAAAGGACAAGGACACCTTGAACAACTAGATAGTTCCCGAAACAACTCAAGTTTTTCAATAAGTTATCACTGTTAAAAAAATAAATATTGAGGCTTCTTTCCTATTAACATTTCTCTGCTAAGGTCAACTTGAAAAAATAAAAATTAAAAAAATCACCAATCTGTCCTTAACCTCTCTATTGTCGTAAGGAGAACCTCAAGCATACCTTATGCACAAAGAAAGAAATTTTCTCAACAGAGAGCCCAGAGAAGAGTATAAAAAGAAAATCAGGCAGCAATTGCTAGCAGTAGCTTGTTGAGGCATTTTTATTTGGTATGTCGGTGCTTTTCTAAGGAATCAGTCATGCCAACTGTCAAATACATCCCGCGGGACTGAGTACCCCCATTTCCCATTTTGATACGGGCCTCTAAACTGCAATGCTACTCTCTGCCTTACTCATGGCTATGCAAGAACAGTACAAGAACAACATATGAAGCATGTAAGAATCCAAGGAGAAAGACAAGAGAGTCCCAGTGGACAATAAAATTAATACAAGCCAGCAATGTGCTCTTGCAGCAAAGAATCCTGGGCTGCACCAGGTAGGACATTGCCAGCACATCAAAGGAGGTAAGAGTCTCTCTTCTCAGCACTGGTGAAGCCACACCTGGAGCACTCCAGTTCTGTACTCCCCAATACAACACAGATATGGGTATAATGAAGAGAGTCCAGCAAAGGACCCCAAGAGAAAGCTCAGGGGAACCTTCTGGGTGCATATAAATACCTGATATTGAGCAATATCAGGATGCAGCCAGAAAAAGAAGGTAACATACAAATTGAAATAAAGAAAAAAAAAACAAACCCCACAATTTAAAAAAAAGCAAGCCACTTATTTACTGTGAATGGTTGAAACCTCAGGGCGCAGATTGCACAGAGAGTTAGTGGAGTCTCCATCCTGGTGATATTCAAAACCATTCGGACCAGTTCTAGCTGACCATGCTTTGAGCAGAGGGTTGGACTAAATGAGACGGCATCTTATAACTGCAACCATTCTTTGACTCTGTGTGTGATACTTTGAAATCAATAAAAAAAAAAATATTAGGGACTTCAGATGCTATTCTTTACAACGTTGTATTTCCACATTTCTAGACTAGGCCTTAGAGTAATTAAAAAAAATAAATCAAAGCCTCCGTGATTTATAGTCTACAAGCCTTGCTTTCAGATTTCTGCACGCACTTCATTTTCTTTCATACCTTGTAAAATCCACCCCACCCCAAACTTTCACATGCATTGAAAGTACTAAACACAATCATTTTAAGGTCTCAACATTCACAGATCTAAGATGCCATCCCATTCTTGCCTCAATGGGGAAATATGTTACATTAATCAATCACTTCTGTTTCCATCTAAAGAGAAACAGCGTTAACATAAGAAAGTGCATCAGCTGGTTTTACCTTTAACACAAAGTACTTTCTTGGACTTCTTGGCAAGCCTGGCTTTGAGCCATTTGGCTGCTCTTGGTCTTTTTCACTGTCAACAGTGACACTGACCATTTCATTTCAAGAAAGCAGCCGATTCTCCTACAAGCCAGGAACTGATTCAAAGCACAAGGTTAATTAACTACAACATGTATACAGAGATATAAACAAGCATTTAAATTTCCTGTAACTGGGACAATCCCTGGAACACTGGGAGGGGGAGTGGGGCAGAAATTGTGGCATATAAAAAAAGTGTAGCCAGAATTGCTATTTTTAGCTTTACACTCCCAGAAATGGAATTTCCACTTGCTGGAATGGAATAGAGACAACATTTCTCCCTTCCCAAGCTCCCGCATACTGGAATCAATTATATTTTGTTTTAGAGTTCAATTGTTGTAGTGCATATTGCTATTTGTTACCCTTTTCAACACAAAGATGACTACTTGACTACTTGCTTAAAAAAAAAAAATATCATCTGCGGACTCAGAGGAGACAGAGTAAGGGGACAAAAGGGCTAAGAAATTATACATAATTTCCAATCTGTCAAAAAATAGACCTTTTAATTTGTGAATGCCACTATGCACAAAAATATCTAACTAGAAAGAAGAGCATTAACACAAGGTCATTACGGATAATGATCAGTTGCCCACTGAGTAAACAGAGCAATACTGATGAGTCAGTTCAGAACTGGTAGAGTGAGTAACGCATCCTCCTCACTTACTCAACATTTCAAAGCTCTCAGAAGAAGACTGCCCTGTAAACCAAAGAAAGTCAATTTTGACACAGTAGCTTACAGGTGTTGGCTATTGTGAGCTCTAAGGCTTATGAATTAACTCCTGACCTCGAAATTGATTCAAACCATAAGCCTTTACAAGTCCATCGGAAAGCACCTCCCCTCCTCCTGAGTGGGTTTTAAAGTGCCTTATGATGAAAAAAGAAACCATTTTAGATCAGGTAGGAACAAATAATTGGAAATCAGGATACAGTAAGAAAACCAAGCACTACTGCCATTACATGTAGGATTTCCTCTTTTTAAAAGAGCAGCGCTTATTTTGCAAGTAAGTCAGTCTGTTCCATCTTCAGAGAGTCTTACATGTTAGCAGTGAGTAATTCTACGACCACTGGTGTTTCCAAGATGATACAACCAGTTATGTGGAAAACTTAGATCTACCTGTCTAACAAACATTCACTCAGTTCAGATTTCCTCACTTACTCCTCCTTTTTTTCCTCCACTCTCCTTTGCAATGACAGCAAACATATGGAGTTGAACATTGTCCTTTCAAAACACCCTCCTCCTCTCCATCAGAGGAACTCCTGGCTGAATAGGATATACCTGAACCTAAGCAAGGCTAACACTCAGACTAAGATCTGCATGAACTAACCTGTTCTTGAAGGGCTATTTTAATAATCTTTGCCACCACTACAAATTAAAGGTGACTCAACTAAGACTCACTGTCCATGTTTTGCAAGACAGAGCAGTTAATGTAAGTCTTACAATAGGACAGAATCTGTCACAAGACTATTGTGCCATGTCTGTACAGTCTCCAATAAAGACAGAAGAAACAGAAGGCAAATAAGAGCTGTTACATGCAGTTGTACTAAGATTTCCAAGTATGCAAAGAAACAGGGACACATTTCCATCAAAAAAAGTCTAGCACATCAAGAGATATTAATCACTACAGGGATCATATAACACCTCTGGTATTCTTTGAAATGGAAAAAGAAAAGTCAAAGAAAAAAGAAAAACAATTGCTTATGCTAATGACTGCTGAGGTCAAGTAGAAATTTGAGAAAAATTGTGTCCTTTGTAGAACCTTTTAAAACTTGTACTCAGTATGAATGACTGAAAAGCACAGGCTTTATAAAGAAATGAAGTTTTTATTCAGAATGGCACCCACCTTTTCCAGATGTTGAGTAAGGGAATGTCCCACAGTGCCAAATAGAAAAAAAAAATATTGCTGACTTTTCCTGTTGGATTTCTAAATTTCAATATAACCAAGACCTGCCTAAACATGCGTTCTTCTCTATTAAAACCATTATTTTTGTGTTATTTCATATATCATTGAAGAAATAATATCATAAATCATAATCCTGCCCCAGGCTGACAGAAAGACTTGGATAAATTCTTGAGACTTTTCCTGGTCTATCTTTCTAGGTTGTTTTGTGAAAACAAAATTGCATGAGGAACCTCATGGAATTCAACAAGGGAAAAGAAAAGTCCTGCACCTGGGGTGGCTTGACCCTTTCCACTGGTACTGCTAGGCCTAAGTGGCAGTTTAGGAGTTTTGCTGACAAGGATAAAGGGATCCTTGTGGATATTTGGCTAAAGATGAGTTAGCAGTGGACTATGGAATAAACGTAGGCTATAAGCTATAACACAGAAGATTATGGTAAACATGAGCAAATCCACTGGAAGACCACCAAGATGGCCAGCAGCTATTGAAAACAGGATTTGTCCAGTGTTGAAGAGAAAAGGCCCCAGGAGCCTTCACCTCAGTACCTGTACAGATGCTATTGAGAAGACCGAGCCAAGTTATTCATGGTGATGCACAGCGGAAGGTTCAGAGACATCAGCCATAAATAGGTGGTTCCAACTGGATAAAGCGGACATAAAAAAGGTTTCTCCATGATGACTATGAAGCATCAGAACCCACAGACGTTGTAGAAGGTCTGTCCTCAGATGCTCTAGAGCCCTGGACAACATTGTCTGAATTTAATGCTGAGTCTGCTTTGAGTAGGACCTTGGCCTAAGGGCCTCCTGAGATCTCTTTGCACCTGAGTGGTGCTGCTACTCTACCTCATGAAACCAAGGACACACAGAAACTCTTTAGAAAGCACAGCAAGAAAATCCTTTCTGCATGATTATTTATATAACCTTTGTACTGCTAATGAAGCTGACTTTTCAAATGTCTGTACAACTGATTCAGAGATTGATGTATTAGCCTACTCCATCAAAATAAGAGAAGAAATATTCTCATTTCTCTAACATTATTTAGTTTGGAGAGGCAATTTAACAAAAAGCATCATTAATGTTTTATGAAGAATACAAACATATGAATCACCAAATACAAGCAAAAAGTTAAATTCCCAGCTAACTCACACATGCTACATAGCTTGATTAGTCTCAGGAAAGCACTTGAGGTCCCACCTTGAGTACTGTGTCTAGTTTTGGGCCCCTTACAACAAAAAAAGACATTGAGGTGCTGGAGCGGGAACAGAGAAGAGCAACAATGCTGGTGAGGGGGTCTGGAGAATAAGCCTTATGAGGACAGGCTGAGGGAGCTGGAGAAAAGGAAGCTGACCTAAGACCTTATCACCCTCTACAACCACCTGAAAGAAGGTTGTAGAGGGGTGGGGGTTGATCTTTTCTCCCAAGTCACAGGTGACAGAAAAAGAGGAAATGGCTTCAAGTTGCCCCAGGGGAGGTTCAGATTGGATAGTAGGAAAAATTCTTACACTGAAAGAGTTATTAAGCATTGGAATGGCCTGCACAGGGAAGTGGTCATAGAGCTTAGTGACATGGTTTAGTGATGGTTTATTATCAGATTTAGGCTGGTGGTTAGACTAAAAGGTCTCTTCCAACTCAGGCAATTCTATGATTCTATGAAATAAACAGTCTTAACAGAAAAACACATCTCCTTACTTGAAAGGCCAGTAAAACAGCAAGTACAAATAATAAGGAAAAAAAAATAGTTTGTTTACTCTTATTTCACCCCAAACTAGGACTCTTTTCTTGCGGTATGCAGGAAGGAACAGATAGAAATGAAAAGACAGGAAGTAAGTTTTTAAATGTTCATTTAAACTAAAACTGGTTTCCAGCTCTTTCTAACATTTAGCTCCAGCTGCTACAACTGTGATTTTTGTAGAGCTGCTTCCAGTACCACAAAAGTCAACGCTATATCCACTGACTTGCCCAGAGCACGTATGTGGGTATTCTGTAGGAAGATAATACAGGCCTCATTATTCACATACAGAAACACTAAGGTTGTTCTCAAACATTAATTAGCATAGATATGTGTTATTCCTGAAATGTACCAAATCACTTGGTGTTTTCTCCAGTGCTTTAAGGTGCTTAATTCATTAAATGACAGACAAAGAAAAAATATTCAATACGCGAGTAATTTATCACTGAAAAAACAATAAAGTTCACACAAGTACAAAAGGATGTCTTGTCCTGACCCTGGCTTCCCTGCAGTAAAACACAGAACATCCCCTCCCCAAACACACAAAAGTACAGATTATACACGTCTTATTGACTTGAAATATCCTCCTTATTCCTACTTTCCTGAAATCCTGACATTTTTCAGGGACTCATCCGAGGGATCTTCTCATCCCAAAGAAAAATAAAAAAATTTAAAAAAACACCACAAAAAACCCCACAAAACAAACAACAAACCTAGAACCCAAAAGCATCTAACACTCAATGAACACTATTCCCCTATTCCCATCCGAAATCAAAAGATAGCATTTACCTGGCAAAATACTTCTAACACCAAAAACTACTTGCTGACAACAACTCTCACTTCATGGCAACAAACGCAATTCTTATGAATGTTCTCCTGAAAAGAATGCCTCCAGTTCCTTAGGAGAGAAATCCAATTCTTGTGCTGCCCCAAACACCAACGTTTCTTTTCTTAAAAGAAATAAAAGGTCAAGCATGTTTAAAATTTTAAGGCACGCCAGCACATGACAGCAATTGGGCTTTTCATGCACTTAAAATCAGGTAGTTACTTAAAAACTTCTGGTAAGGCTAACTTTCATTTTTCTTCATATGTACATAACATGTCTTTTTTTT
>VXBJ01002547.1:1815978-1879552 GCA_013400055.1 Nycticryphes semicollaris | reverse complement strand
CAGGGCAGAGGGGGAGGATGACCTCCCTCAGTCTGCTGGCCATACTCTTTTTAATGCTCCCCAGGAGACCAAGTGCCTTCTTGGTCACAAGGGCACATTGCTGGCTCATGGTCAACTTGTCCAGCAGAACTCCCAGATCCCTTTCTGCAGACCTGCTTTCCAGCAGGTCAGCCTCTAACCTGTATCAGTGCATGGGGTCCTTAGGTGCAGGACTCTACACTTGTCCTTGTTAAACTTCACTTGGTTTCTCTCTGCTCATCTCTCTAGCCTGTCCTGGCCTTGCTGAGCGGCAGCACAGCCTCCTGATGTGTCAGATAAAGGGTTGTAGAGATCACCAAGGGCAAGATGCTGATGAGTGCAAAGGACAAATAGAGAATGATACTTCTTCTTTTGTATCTCCATTCTCATGCTGTTCTTGAGACACACTGCGTGTTTTAAGTACCAAAGTTTCTTTCTAGGCCTGCAATGACAATTCTGAGACAGAAAATGCAAAACTAGCACGAGTAGAAATGTAAGGAGTATGTCTTTGTCCTTTTCCTGCATATTTTTTCCCGGAGCTTTCATGTATGACAGTGTTGCGTGTCACAAAGTAATATGTTGAATGTCATAGTGCATGACAGAGTTATATAATTTTCGCATTTGGAAAAGTTGCTGTGCCTGTGGCATGAAGACTTTTGGTTTGTTTGTTTGTTTTTTTTTTTTTTTTAAATAAATCAGTATATATCTAATACAAATTTAATATAAAGATGGTTATTTGCATGGAATGCTGTGAGCAGCACATATATGCTGATGCAGAGCAAATCAGCATGACGGTTGGTGCTAAAAAAGTGTAGTTAACTCATTACCACTGGAAATTAAGGCTTTGGACTCCTGGATTCTTTTCCTAGCCACGTCACTGATTATTTTACAAGTGGAATATATAATACTTTATAATATTGTAAAGAATCCTAGGACATAACTAGTATCTATAGCATCATTTAAAGCTCCAGGTGAAGGCATACGCATCCAGACATAATATGACAATTAGAATTTGCTAGCTAAAAAAAAAAAAAGAAGGCATTAGTGACATAAAAATTCAGGGTTAGCATGAGATGACCTGGGCTTATTGTTTCTGAAGGAAGTCTTCTGGATAATGCCAGCTGAAGATCTGCCCATGGCATATGGAAATGTATGCTAATAGTTTTTCATAGAATCATCAAATAGTTCAGGTTCAAAGGGCCCTCAGCAGGTCCTCTGGTCCAACCTCCTGACCAAAGCAAATTTACCATTCCCTCAGAGTCAAGTTATCAAAAGCATCATGAATTGTTTAGTAACCTGATTACAATAACAAATTAATCAAGCCTGAATTTTGCTAATCCAATTACAGTACCCTCAAAGAACATAACAAGTTTGGATACACAATGCAGTTACTAGTAATACAGGCGCAATTTATGACATTTTGAAGATCAAGACTGTGGTTTATTTAGCACTGATTCTGCCAAGAGAGTGTAGACATAAGCATTCTCTGCTAAGGAGCCAAAGGATTTAAGTGTGTTAAGTATATATAATGGGAGAGAGTGCTTACAATGGGCTTTCTATGATGGAGGGGGAGGCAGAGCTCAAGCAGTCATCAGGAAGGGGGAACATTATTATGGGTCTGAGAGTGAGGGAGAACTTCCCTAGCAGTTGTTCGTGGTTTATACACTGGAGCAGATGAGTCATAAGCAGCACAACCAGCCACAACTGCCTTTTAATACAGAGCTGGTAGAGAGCAGCCTTGCCCTGCAAATATGGAGAATCACTTAGAATGTATTTCCACCGTGCACTTTGGGATGGCTGTGAATGACAATGCCTTTCATTTAAGCTAAGGTGTATATTTATTTTGGGGGAGAAGAACAACAACAGTAAGAAAACTGAAACTATTATCTTCTCTGATTCATCACAGAATTCAATTCATGCACACTTTCTTCTTTCCCTCAACATGTCATATGTCCCACAAAATCACTACTATTCTGGTGGTTTAGGAAGACAAATTATATTATTAGCAGAGATAAATTATGAAAACACAGCTTCTGTTAAGACTTTTGCACCTACTTACTTGCAAGTTATCATATGCTAAGTTTTTTCTTAGTCAGATTGCCGACAACTCTTCAGCTGCCATAAATTGCTACTGCCCTATTGCTGGTTTCTGCACTTTAAATTATTCAGTCCACCAGAATCTAAGTCATATTTTCGCCCATACTGTAATGCGCTGTTTATAGAAAATTGCTTTTCTGCTTTGAAATAAAAGAAAAAGACCGGGCCCCTGAGGCCTTCCCTTCTTCCCGAAGCCATTGCGCTCACCGTGTCCGACATTTGCTGTCCGCTGCTGGGAGTACACAGCCTCCTGCTGACATAATTAGCTGAGTATAATTCTTGTGTGTCTTAGTATCAGGATTAATACTGGTTCTTTAGTATTATTGTTAATTATTTAGTCTTATTCTATTAAATCTATTTAAATTTCAACCCTTGTGTTTCTTTGTGTTTTCCGATTCCCCTTTCCTGGGTGGGGAGGGGTCATAGGGTGATAGAGTAATTGTCCGAATGACAGTAAATTGTTACAAGTTCTCGCGAACCATAACACAGGAATACACCTAGCAGATGCACACTTATTTACCATGGGTGTTTCATAAAAACTGAATTTTTTTTGTACAGATAGAAACTGAGACTTTGTTTTGGACTTTTTTTACCGAAACCATGAGTAAAAGTACTCCAACCTTCAAATGAGATACAGGGTTCCAAGGTTTGATTTGATCTACAGTTACATCTAGGTGGAATGTTTAATGCATACGATCCAAGATACAGAGCCGCTGACAGAGAAGAAAGCTAAGCGTCAAGCTGCTGCATGTGGATGCAAAATAGAGATTTGTGTGTGCTGGCAGAAAATAAAATATATTACCAGACTTAAGGTACAAACAGAGAGGCAGAAACGAAAGACTAGCAGAGGAACATCATACCCTTCAGCTCACTTACAGAATCATGGATTGGTTAGAGTTGGAAGGGACCTTGAAGATTATCGAGTTACAAATGCCCTGCCATGGGCTGCAACACCTCCCCCTTCAGGTACTGGAAGGCCGCTATAAGGTTTCTCCAGAGCCTTCCGTTCTGCAGGCTGAACAGCTCCAACTCTCTCAGCCTGTCTTCATAAAAGAGGTGCTCCAGTCTTCTTATCATCTTCAGCCCTCTTATCATTATCATCACCTCCTCTGGACCTACTCCAACAAGTCCATCTCCTTATTATGTTGGGGGCCCCAGAGCAGGATGCAGCAATACAGGTGGGGTCTTACAAAAATGGAGTAGAGGGGCAGAATCCCCTCCCTTGCCCTGCTGGCCACGCTTCTTTTGATGCAGTCCAGAAAGGCTTTCTGGGCTGCCAGTGCATATTTCTTGTTCATGTTGAGCTTCTCATCAACCAACACCACCACATCCTCCTCAGAGCTTCTCTCAATGCATTTTCCCCTCAACCTGTATTTGTGTTTGGCCTGAAATTTCCTCCTGAAAGCATACAAAGAGTCTCCAGCATATCCAGATTAAGGCTAATTTTAAAATTGTTACCGTAGATATCTCTGGAGAATTTTTTTCATTGTTAACATCTGTTGATTTCTCTTTCCCTTCTTTCTCTCTCCTGCCCCACACACAACTCTTCCACTTCCAAGTCTGTGCTTGTGTGTGCTTGTCTGGGTGTCTGGATGTCATTGACAACACACTGAATCTAAAGTGTCTTTAATAAATAATGATTAAAATTATACTGTACTTCATAATAAAGTAACAGCACACTGCTGTTTTGCTTCTGCGTTGTTTACCATTAACCAGTGCATAATGTTATCCCACTCCTAAATTCAAGGGTGTGTGAAAAGAGCGGACAAAAATACACACCGCACTCCAATATACATATTATGTGCTCCCCAGCCCCCAAGTTTAAGAAGGCTGCATTCAAACTCCTCGGTAATACTAGCATGATTAAAAGGCTTTGTTTAAAGGCTAGAAGTTCATAAGCTGCACCAAAATCAGTTGTGTAAAAATGACACCATTTCTTTTCCCAAGCACAAAACTTATAACACTCTATCAACAAAAAGCAATATTTTTCACTCTCTCTACAAAGGAAGCAATCTTCTTAACACTGTAAGGAGGTAAATGCTATATATTTCATGCATATCCAATACAGTTGAAGAATGGGAACATGGCAAAAATATCGCTTTCTGGGTCTGTAGAATTCCACCAGGCAAACAATTAAACATTGCTTTGACTGATTGGGGCACTTTGACCAAAATTTGCTCTTTTCCATCTCACATAATAAATCACAAGTATATTTTAGGTCATGCCCAACTCCATTAATGTAAGTATTCTTGCAGCTTTATGTACCATACATAAAACATCCCCATAAAGCCAGCCACAGCAGCAGTAGTACTATGTTCCTTTACATAGTATTTCTGCCCTTGCAGATTGGGTCTTGTATAGTCATAATTAAATTCAATCAGCACTAATTTATCTTGTATTTTAGCCAAAATTATTATACTGAGATGGGCTGAAAGTGGCTGCAGGGCTTTTTTTATTCATTTATTACAGGAATTGCATTTGTTTCCAACAATGAATAAATGGTAGCCGATATAGCTAGAGGACGTTACAGTGGCAATGATACCGAGCTACGTAGGGTAAAAAAGACTGCCAGATAAAAGTAAGAAGAGCATTTATGAGTGGCAGAAATACAAACTTTCAGTCTAAACGTACCATTAGCAAATTCAACCTTTCATTAACTAGGGTCAAAGCAGACTTCTAAGGTGTCTCTTGTTACTAGAAAGGAAAGACTTCTAAGGTGTCTCTTGTTACTAGAAAGGAAAGGATTGTGCAGCACAATATATGAGAGTCATACCGTATGGGCTTTAGATATATCAGTCAGGCAAACATCTAAAATGGAATAAATAAGTGAAAACAAGCCAATACCAAATGCTGAACAAATACTTCAAAGTTACAAGTAGTCTTGACTTCCAAATTAACTTGTCTGACTCTTCTTTCCACCCGTGCCAAAATAAATCAATTAAAAAGTAATGACAACTGCGCAGCAAATAATAAAAAGGCATATAGCTAAATACTTCAAAATTCATGATGTAAAAATACATCTGGTTGTATTAAATAATATTATATTTTGGTCATCTAATGCTATTGCTATTCTGCTGTATGCGAAAAATACCTTCAAGGATACAGAATTGGTTTTCAGCATCTATATTGGTGTTCTCCATGGAGCTATAATGATTTATATTAGATGAGGGTCTGACTCTGTTTTCTTTCCTTAAACAAATCCAACATTTCACATGAAATACATTTTGCAGAACATCTGTTTACTCTTCATTATTAGTATGTGATCATCACAGATCTCATACTGTTATCTTCTGTCTAAAACTAGCACCATGAAAGAGCGAGTTTATTTATGAGGATTTCAACTTCTTACGTACATTCTGTCTTTCCCAAGTCATAACAATTTTTTCTAACCAGATGACCAGTTTCCTGAATCAAATTATATTGTAACAATATCTGAGGTATTTCTTCCTCTGAAATTGGTGTTTAGGCATTTTAAAGTATGATTAAATTTATAGTGAGATGCTGTCTTGGTCCAGGTGAAAAAAAACATTCCCTAAAGATACTACTGGGCTGAGAGGAGGGAGTAGAGAATTTAAAGAATGCTCTCCTACCAATGGCTAGCATTTACCTCATTATGCTAACAATGCTTTTAAAAGCTTTCATAAACAAAAAGAATATACAAATAGATAAGTGCATGAGAGGAAGCTAGGGACAAGATGCTAGAGAGAAACCTTTCCTATTTTCTATTAAAACCAAAAAAAAAAAAAAAAACCAAGCTGGGCAACCAACATAGTATCATGATGGATATTATACGGTGGCTTTATCTAAGTCATGCAAACAATAAACTAAAGAAATACTGTCTTTTGGAAATGTTCACTTTTTTTTGATATTTTTGCTGATACAGAATATCCCGTAGCCAAAGATATCCCATACCCTCAATCACTTAAGTAGACCCTATACATATCAGTCAATGCTACTTGGCAGTAATGTCACAAGTACTAGAAATTCTGGCTGAATGCTTGCCTCAACAAATGAAAAACCTTTCAAAAATTGCTCTGTTGAGTTTGACCTATTTTTTCCCTCCAAATTGTGGGGAAAGGCTTCTGGTTCACAAATTAAAGAGTAGAAAGCCATAACTAGAGACTGACAACTAATGGAAAGAATTCAAAGTTTCAGTCATGAATTTCATGTTTTCCTTAGAGTAGGAAAAAAAATCAATTCTAACACAGCCTCCAATATGTTGGATAAACCTAACTATGAAAGCAGCCGCACATCATGGATATACCACAAAGTGTTTTTAGTGATTTATCCATAAACCTTTAAAAACTACCTTAATTACTTTGAAATGCTTTATACAAAACTAGTTTTCTGTTAATAAGGGAAACATAAATACCAATGCTTGACATTAATTACATGTGCTGATAACAATAAGCAAATAACCATATTTTTCCAGCTATCTTCTCTCAAAATTCTTACCTCCCCTAATAATATTATAAATAACTTATATGCAAATACATCTAGAAATGCATGACTAAAGTGCATTTAACCTATATATTAACTTGAAACATATAACTCAGATGAGTTGATCAGCATAAAGATAAATATAGAACACGTACATAAAAATAGGCATATAAAATTTATGTTGTTTATACTCAGCTTTACGTCAGAGAATGATGATCACTGATAGAGTAGTTTGTTAGACAGTAGTATTTATCCATCGCAATACTGATTATTTTTATATACCATTATAGGAAATGGAGGCATAAATCTACTGCACAATTTCACAAAGAAATTAATATGGTTGGGGCTCAGTTCTCATTTTTTCCTTTGGACATAAAATGGAAGAATAGTTAATTTCAGGATTAAAACAGAAGCGTTTTTTATTTCTGTCTAGGAATAAATATGCTAGAGCTCCCTGATGGTGATGGGAGAATGTTAACAACTTTACACACATTTTGGAATGCCAACACATTTTTGCACATGATTTTCCATTCCACCCTGTGCATCTGGCCAGAAGCATCATCTTGTTTTCCATTATCCTTCAGCCCTTCTTATTTTTTTACGACATTTGGGATACTAGAAAGTATCCCAAAGTTATTATTTTGATAGCTGCAGTTTTTTTGGTAAAACTTTTTAAACATTACAGTGTTTCAGTCAGTGCTATCAGTGCTTTCAGTGGAGGGAAAAAAGTCCATTTTCTGGAGTTTACAATAATTCACTTATTGCTGATTATTTAGGAATTAGGTTAGTTCAGGAAATAACAATTTTGCTGTGTTCATAACTCTTGGTAGTTAATGTCTGAAAAAGATAAAGGGTGTATGTTTTTTTTTTTTTCCCACATAAACCTCACAATATCCTTCTCTTCTGGAGAAATAGACAATATTGCCATAGCCTTGCTGAGGCCTGACAGGGGCCCAGAAGCAGCGTGATCTCTGGCATTTAGGCATTCAGCTTCAAAACTTAATAGTGTCCTATTGACAACATCTATCTGTAGCTATTGATCTGCTAGCCATAAAGCAGTTGTAGTGGTGGCTCCGATTTTTTTTCTGTAAATACATATCAGAGTAATACATCATCTCAGTGTTTTCTGAGCAAAGCACTGAACAGGCAAGAAGATTTGGAGGATACCTTCACAAATTTTTGCATCACACTAAGATAAAAGTAGAGCTTCACAACAGTATTTCATTTGCTGAATGCAGAAATCTTAATAGTTACCTCAAATACAAGTGCAGTTATTACAAGTGATGCATCCCTCCATACTGCAGCATCCATTGCTCTGACAAGTCAGTGACACTCAAGTGATGCAACTTAATACTGTCCATTCCCTTCTGGAAATGAGGAAAATCATTCTACCCTCTCTCCAAAAATATTCTCTAGTTGCCTTCCTGCTGTCCAAAGCACCTCAAAAAATGCTCCCCACATTTTGTCAATATGTGATTATGCAAAACCAAATAAACAGAGGGCGTATATATTTTATTTTTACACACTTTTATCAGCTTGCTCGCGCTGTCGTCAAATCATGGTCTGAAAGAAAGATTTGATTTTGCTCCCTACCATGCATGAACACTTAAAATGAGGAACATTTAATGAAAAACTCCATGACAGAACCCATAAAAGGCAATAAACCATCCCCGGACAGCAGAAGTGGTCAGAGGCTGAGATGGCAGCAGGGAGGGACTGTGGGGCATCCTCTGTGAGGAGCGGCAGGGGCTGTGCCAGGCTGGATGCAGCTGGTTCCAGCTGACTCTAACAGACACACCACAGGGCCCAGCTGAGCCCCTCAGCCAAGATGGCAGCTGAGAAAAGTGTGTTTAAGAAGGGGTGAAAACCAACTGTGTAGCAGTTGGTAGAGAAGAGTTAGGGGGGGAAACAAAAAAAAACCCCTACCAAGGTCAGTGAAGAAGGAGGGGTAGGAGGTGCTCCAAACAGGCTGAATAGATGCTCATGCAGAGGCCCACGGAGAGTCCGTGCTGGAGCAGGTTTATCATAAAGGACTGCAGCCATGGACAACCCACACTGGAGCAGGGGGAAAGTGTGAGCAGAAAGAAGCAGAAGAAAGGAGCTGTTACTCACTGACTGCAACCCCCACTCCCCATCCCCCTGGCACTACTCAGGGGAGCTTATAGATAAAGGGAACGAAAGAAGAGAAGCTGAGATGAAGAGGCAGCTGAGGGTTTTTTTTGTTTCTCACCATCCTACTCTATTTTTAATTGGCAGAACATTAAAGTAATTTTCCCCAAGTCATGTCTTTGTTGCCCATGACATAATAGGTAATCTTTATCTGTCTTTATCTTGACCCACCAGCTTTCTCATCTTGTTTTCTCCTCTGTCTTGAGGGAGAGTAGAGACGGTGGCTCCGTGGGCATCTGGCAGCCATTCAACCTACCACAGACAGAACAGTAACATGAAGGCTGTATGGTTCAGTTACAAAAAGACAAAACTATCATTGACTGCACTAACTCTGAATTAGGAGAACATTTCTCCTCGCAGAACTGCTGATACCTTTTCCTCATATGCTGCCCAGTGTGAGCACCATAAAGCGGAGTATCTGTCTACAGATTTCTGTATAAACTTGAAAGTTACATTGCAGCTATGGTAAATTCTTTCATACTTATGTGATGCTTACATAATGGATATGAACTTCACCTTTAAAAGTCAGAAGACTTGAGCGTTCTTGCAAATTAAGATCTCTCCATTACAAAGTGCATAAACACATGATTAATTTTAAGCACATAATCCCACTTACTTCAAAAGAACAACTCAATGATTCAAGTTAGGTACTCAAAATTTAAAGTAAAGCAGATGATGATGATTTGATTCTTAATTTCTTACAGAGATACCTGGGAAATGTTCATGGAATAGTTTACCCAAAAGTAAAAATAAGATACAGAATTTAGCTGTTTGAAAAGCACAAATTTCATTCCAGTTGTAGGTCTATTTTCTTTGCTGACTCTGGAAGGTAAATTTCTTCTGCCACACCAGGATGATTCTACATGTGTCTTACCAACTGTCATTGGATTTTAGTTGTTTTATAAGCTCTAGTAACCTGCCCATTAGGTAGAAAAAAATGTGGAAAATGAGTGCTAAATATGACTTGAAACTGAGTTTTACTAACTCTTTGACAGTGTACTGCAAAACATAAATTCCCATCTGTAAGAGAAACTAAGTGTCCTTATTCCAGGAAATGCAGTTTGGCTGTAACTTTTATGCACTCAGAAATGTGTAATTTACATTCTTTCAATTTAAAAAGGCTACTGTAAAAGGTGTCACCTTTATAAAAGCTGTTTCAATAAAACTTTACTTCCATAGTATATTTTAAAATTAATTTGACCTTGAATTCTAAATTTCAGAAAGGTGAGTATTTAACACTTCTTTTTGGATGGCCATTTAAAAAAATATATAGATATTTGACGGTATATCTACTGCATTTTAGACCACAAATAGGACACTTGGCAAAGCAAGATGTGTTCTCCACGAGCTTTTAGGAAAGTATATGATATAATTGGGAGTGTACTATAATGGTTCACTTAAAACAACTACAGTTTTTCAACGGTTAATTAAAAAGCTTAATAGACTTGCATTTCTGACTTCCAAAGACACCCCCGCACACACAAAAAAAGAACCCCAAACAAAAAAACAAGCAACCAGAAAACCACCAAAAACCCTAGAAGAAAATCAGCTTCTTATATTTCTTATAGCACATACCTCTTGATAAAGAGATCAACTGGCAACTCTAAGTGAACATCTTCAAAATATCACATTCCTTATTACCCCATAATGTCCAATACTGGTGCAGTGAAACGATGCCTCTTGCAAAGACGTAATTCACCACAAGCCAAGTAAGTTTTATGCATATCCTGACTCCTGCCATAGTGTAATATTGTTCAGTCCTTAATGGCCAACATCTTTTCTTCAAGTATGATCAGATTTGTACTCTGAAGTGTTTTTCTCTACCGAGACATTTAGCCTTACCTACATTATTTCACAGTTAGCACCTATCAGCTGCATTCACATCATTTCTTTCTTACATTTCAGTACAGAAATTAGATATAATGTATCACAAGTCTTTGCATGCCCTTTTCTCCTTGATACAGTCTTCCAAATCACTAAGTCATTCTTCATGGTTAATCTGTTATCTCCCTACCCACTAAATGTGACACTTTATACCCTTAATTTAGTAATTGCTCTTGTGGCTTTGTCCTCAGCCAAAAGACATCTTGTCAGTAACTTTTTCACATTTCAGTTCTCTCAAACTTTTGGTAGCACATGACATTATTTGTGAGAATCAGAGCTTGCAAAATGACTGAAGTGATTTTAGAGTTCAATTTCTATGGCTCACTTCTGGGATATATCTGAAAATATATCTCTCTTGAGAAGGGAAAGAGAAGCATTCTCCTTTAGATTTAGGATTTTCCTCTGCTTTCTGTCATGTAGGCTGACAAAGCAACAGCATTTTGTCCTACGGTCACAAGGAAAGCACTAATTGGATAACCAGTCAATAGCGACAGACAACTGGTGAAAAATACCTGCTGGCTGAACTCCTATTAAGCTGGTTTTTAATTCCTATTAGAAAGTGCAGAGCATCTGTGATTTCTTGGTTGAGTACAATGACTGCAAATATACTGTTCGTCTCATTAGCAGCTGTGTTTGTAGTTTGAATGTATGCTATTACTTGATGTTTTCATAAATTACTGATCAAAATGGTGCATATGAAAAGCATGGGAAGATATTCCCAAGGCTTACAAAAGCATATAAATAAAGTTGCTATAATATACACATTACTTTTCTGAAGTATTTTGTTCATACTGTTCACAGGGTTATCTGTTTGCACTATATGAACAGAAGTAGTATTGTATGAGAGTACTTTCAAATGCAGGGATGATTCTAAAATGTACAAAGAGCTCTACATTGGTGGTACCAATTCAGGAAATACTTAACAGAATATTTTGGGTTTATCTTCTTTCTCTATACCATTGTGCATTTACTGTATCCGTTGTAAAGTCTATTCAAAATGGGGGGGAGGGCAGAATATTCTTCTGGAGCAGTACTGATGTACTTTCTGAAATGTACAGAAAGAAGTGAAAAGCTGAGATCAGCACATAGACTCTGTCAAGAACATTTAAGTGTCCAAACTTCCCATCCTTGAAATACATGCCTGCATCCTTTTCTACACATGTGCAGATTTCTCTGTAGATACTTGAGCTTCTTATACATCCCTATATGAACATCAAGTATAATTGAACATCAGTATGATATGTGAGTCTCTGCAGGACTGGAATCTTTTCCAGATCCTACTGAATTCAATGGGAATCCTTCAGGATATATTGTCTAAGAAAAAAACATGTTAACATAAATAGACTGAAGTTAAGAGTACCTCAGCCAGAACTACTAATAAGAATTTTTTTTTCATGTGCCACAAAGCCTAAATTTTCCTATAAACCATTAAACTGAGAATTCCCAAGCTTTCCATGTCACTTTTCCCCCCCTGGTTTTTGTACTTGCAAATGCAGGAGGATTTAACTTCTTCATTTTCAAGTAATGCATTTTGCATATAATACAAACATGATACCAACACAGTAGAGAAAAGAAACATCAGTACTTATAAAAAAAGACACGCCAGCAGTTCATTTTCCCCTGCTCTCTGAATTATCCAGGACAATTACAGAAATACATTTCTCCTCTCTTAGAAAAAGAAGATTATGCTACAAATTTGGACTGTGAAGACAGTCTCCAAATTGAGAGACAATCATCTTTATGACTCAATAGCAACAAGATAAAAGAGATGTCACCATTTTTATTTTTTTTAGAGGGAGTTCAAGACTATTTTTATGTTAGGATGAAGACAACTTTATTAATGGGCTAAAATAAACCATATTTTTTTAAACACCGTGCTTAAAGGCAATTGGGCTGAAACCGTCAGTCATTCACATCAGCAAGGAATCTTGCTGTCATCATTAAGATCATGTAGAACCAAAGCAGTCCACAGTCTGGACCAGGAATTAGATTATTTCTTGCTGAATGACCAAGGCTCTTAACAGAGATGGCACTTAGATTTACCATCTGGGTTTCTAGAAAAATTGAGGAGGAAACTGATATTAAGAGATTAAGAATTTTCAAGAACTTTTTCTTTAAAGTGATGGGGTAATCCTACTGTTTATGCAATAAGCTAATATAATAATAGTAATACTAAATTATTCCTAAAGAAACTGAAAAAAAAAGATTTATTGAGCAAACTTGCTTGATTTTATTATCTTACTATACATTACTATAAACTGTTTATTACTCAGAGTTCTAGCTGAGAAGTGGGAGGTAAGATCAATTACAAGGTGATATAATTCGAGACTAGAAATTTCCTATAAATAACCATCAAGAGTACCCCCTCCTCTATAATAAACACGTAGGTTGTCCTTCAGTGAGATCCCATCTGGCCAAACACCTTTTGTCAGAGAGTAACGGTCCAAAATTTCTGAACCACGTTGTTTCACTGCTGCAGTCCTTGGAGCACAGCCAGAGTCTGTGAAGCAAACAGGCAGGCCTTCATGGCCAATACAGAACTGTGACCAATAAAGGGTCCGCCCCCGTCCAAAAGTCATTGTAGCAGGTTACTGTAATTGGGTAGCTGGGTGAATATGTCCAACTATCCTGTTAGGTCTTTGATTTCAAGCCAGGGCTTTGTCTATATTGCCAAGTGAAAGCCCTTTCCCACAGATTTCTTTGTGCATGCATGTATGTGTATACACAGGCACACAATTTAAAATATTCTACTCAGAGGTGTGGGAACATCAGTGTTAGTAGAAACAAAATAGTTAAGCAGATCTAAAAAGCAAGTAGAACAGTTCTGCTGTTACAGCAGAGAAAATTCCTTTTCTGAAAGAGACAAATTCTGAAAAGCTTTGCTGATTTTAGCATTACTAGACTCTTTCCTGTTAATATGTTTAAAATCAGAATCTCAAATACTAAAGATGATTTTTTTTCAGAAATGTTAACATAAGCTTTTTGGCTACTATACCCAGCCTTTTCTCTGACACAAATTGGACATTATCAACTTTAAAAAAATAATCACATTTGTTGTCTTATTTGCAAGAAAAAACATGAAACCCACAGTTTTACTAACTGAGATTAAAATAATTTCCTTATCCCCCAAGCAGTGTATTTTCTTTGTGCAGGTTAGAAAACTTTCTTTCAAGAACAGAACACACTTGAAAATTCCAGAGTTCAGATATTTTATGTTATTCTCTTTCAGTTGCAATGCATGGTCTTGCACGTAATCCACAGGAATATTACACTTGTATTTTCAAAATGTCTTTTCTATACCGATAGTCTTCATGATCAAGAGGCATAATTTATTTGGAAGAAAACAGAAAAACGGAGAGGTAAGTTTTTCTGCCATCGATGTCTCTAATACATATGAGAATGGGACATCATTTCACCAAAACAATCCATCTGTGAAGTATGCTAAGGGATGAGTGCGTTTGGATACAGCAATTAATCACCACATTATTTATAGCACTTCAGAAGCAGCTTACAGTACATTAATCAGGGATAACTTCTGCTTAATTAACAGAGCTGCCAAAAACGTCAAACAAGACCATAAAAAACCAAAACCAAGTAAGAAAGAACTAGCAAGGGACCAGAAATGATGATAAATTCAAAGTTCCTCTTCAGCAAAGGTCCTCTCCTAGTTTCACTTCCTACAGCAACAAATTCCATCTATAAGCAACTGCGCTAGGTGACTATATAAGTACTACTAGATACCTGCAAGTAAAAAGAGAACAAAGCAATAACCAGTTGACTGCATCAGTTTTACTCCAGTGCCATTCACACAGCCACATCAGTGTGAGACATAGGAAACAAAGCAGTAACTTCTTAGTTATTTTTTTTTAAATCTTCTTTTGTATAATTAGAAGGACCACTGGAGGGAGAAGGTGCATGGATTATGCCTAAATTCGCTGTCTCTGCTACTGCAGGGACTCTGTTGGAAGGAAAGAATAGGAGTAGCGTAGGGCTTGCTATTTAATCTGGTTTTCAAATCATGATTCAATGGAAAGTCTCTTTATTATGTAGAGGTTCATAAACTAAAATCCTATTTGAGAAGTGTGAAAGACAGTGTAACTCCCCCATTCAAAGCACTTGAAAAGAAGTTTAGCAATTAAAACTAAGTAAAACATTAGTGAGATAGGGGGAACACAAGTAATTTGCATGTTAGGCATTTGCAAATTAGAAAACAAGATCTGGTTTAAAGGAATAAAGAACTTCATAAAATTACATGGCTATTAAAAGTAGCTTATATGCTAAGAAGTATTCTGATTTACATAAGCAAATTTATTTCAATTACTCCATGCAAATGGTAATTATATCAAGTAAAAACAAATTTTTATTGAAAGTACATATAATTAAAGAAAACATTAATGAATCTCAAGTTTAAACCTTCAGTAAGAAAGGATGGTGAATAAAATACAGAAAAAAATGATTTTATTATTCAGTGCACAGCTGAAAGCTTAAGTTTAACTATGAAGCAGCTATAATTAGATTTCATCAGTCTTTTTTAGCATGATGTCTATAGATCCCCAAAGGAATTAAGATTTCCACTGAAAATATCAGTGAAGTGTTTATTGTTACTTGACAAACTTTAACATCCCGTAACAAAAAATATTTTTTCCTGTTGCAACTGTCTGTCCTTATGTAAATAAAGATAAATAAAATATATATTTTACATGCATAAAGATAGGTATGTTTAGGAACTTATCTTTAATCTGATAGCAGTTACAGAAGTCTTGATGACACTGACAGCTGAGATCAGAATATGCATGCACAAAACCCTCTTTAATGTGTGTGGTTTTATGTATATTATGTTTATGAAATGGAAAAAAATTAAATGGCAGATCAGTCTATAAGGAATCTTACAATTTCTGTCTAAAATGCAATTCAGTTCACTGTTTCTTGACAAACCCTTTATGCCTGAAACCAAACACTATCTATATGAAGTCACTATTTCAATAAAAATTGCTTTGGGCCCCCAGAATCACAAATACAAGCCATACTCCTGAATATCTCTACAACTCATTGCGAAATATCCCTTTCCTTTCTTTTCCACCAAAGCCCTTTTATCACTGATAACTGCTCTTAGACAGGCAATGTTCTTTTACCACTGATAAGTACTCCTAGACGGACAGACTATCCCAGACAGATAAAACTGATGCAGATATGCAGTTTGAGCATTTTGTAGAACTACAAATAAAAAGGTTTCTAGAGATGAATGAGAACAGAAGTAACACTGCAAGCCCAGTGAAAAATCTCTAAACACAATGAGGGGTAGAGTAACTGCCTTCACTTTACACAGAAAATGTGAAAAATACAAATAAGAGAGAAAAGACTCCATCTGTAGAAAAAGAGCATTCTGCTTCAAATCAGTATGCATTCAAACACAATGTAAAGAGACTCGGTCAGGCCAAGACCTAAGCTCTCGGTAAGTATACTAGAGCCAAGTCAAATAACTCACCAAATTTGGCCACAAAATCAGACCTAAAATCTGGTACTATTATGAAGGCCTATCTGAGGAAGTAACAGTCCCCAAATGGTCCTGTGAAAGGTTCTGTATGACACAGGAATTAGATACCTGCAAACTAAATGACATGGCATCTGCTTTCATTGACAACTTCAGAAACACCTTAAAGTCATCAGGAGGATTTTCCTAATTTCATCCCTAAAAAAAGGGACAGATTATTTCCACCAGCTCTGAAACAAGAAACCATCTTCAGACAACCAGTGAAGGAGGAGAAGAAGAAAAAGAGGTTTTTGCATTTCTCAAGGAAAACTCAAACTCCTTGAACCTCCCCAGGCCCTAGAATAGCTGCTGGAATTTATATAGGCAGATGACTACCAACTATCAGGCAACTTGGTCAGGTTGGCCCAAAATCACAATCACAGTCTCTTTGAATGGCAGTTATGACCTAAGCCTCAGAGAGAACTCCCTTCAGTGTGAAAAACTGTTTCCAAATGATCATTTCTCTTTCAGACCTTGAAAACTCAGGGTTTCTTATAATTTCATGTGTAATCCAATTAGTAACATTGAGACAAAGCTAATTGTAGTAAAAGCAATCATCAGGTAAACCTTGTAGTTTCATGCTTTGTCTTTAATATCTGTCCAACTCATAATACAGGATTTTCATTCTGAACCAGCTCCCACTGCAGTGGGACAAATAAATAACAGAAGTACTTAGGAGTCATGTGCAATGCATTCTGCATAGAATATGAGGCTGGAAATGAAACCATGCATGCTAGTAATCAAAGGAGTCAGCTTTCAAAGGGAAGCTAATCCTTTTTTAAATCTAAATGAGAAATAAATCTAGCAAAACTATACCCCACAAAATCTTTGTCTTTCGCTAGCAGGTGTTAGCAGCAATCAACACATTTTAGCAGCACTCCTGAAACTGACATTCTACTGGATAATTTCTGTTTCATAGGAAATATGTAATTGGAAAGTATTTTGTATGTCTGAATTAACTAGACTAACTATATTAAGGATTAACCAGTGATTTGGCAAAAAAAGTTGCTCGGTAAGCAAAATATCCTCTTCCCTGCCTTTTATTAGGTATGACTTTGAGATCAACTTTAATATGCCTTTGAAAGCACTGTGTTTATTAGCCTTAATTTTATGTCTCAGCCACTTGCCTCATACTCAATGCCTTTCCTGAGTCTCTCTGTAATCAACTCTTTGGAAAGCTTGTAGTATCATTTCATTCACTGGGGAATGTTTTGTTGCTTTTTTTTTTTTCAATAACATGCAGCAGTGGAGTTCATAGAAACTAATTTCTATTTTCTTTTGCTTGGATACCTGGAAGATTTTCATGTTCTGTTGATCCTTGCCATGCTAACAAATTAAACTGACTGCTCTGACAAAAGAAAGAACTGCAAATTTACTAATATAGCTGATGATCCCTGTTTCATTATCATACACTTGAGAAAATACATACTGAAGAAAGTTTTACTCTACTTGAATTTACATCTCAACATAGTTCTGATTCTCAATCTTTCTTATATTTCTTACTTTAAACACAGTAGCCTGGAAACATATCTTAAATATAATTGTTGTACTTCAGAGATATTGTCAATCTAACTTTTCAAATCAACTAACCTACAGTGTACTATTAGACCAGGATCAGCAGGCTTTCTCACGCCCAATCCAAGAAAGAAATATTGTTCAACATACAAAATATATGCAAATTCAGCTCTCTTCCTTTGCCATTCTCTTGTGGTTTTTATGCTACTCCTTTTCTAATTAACATAAGAGGTACTCAGCATTGGTGCCAACCTCCCATGCTTGGTACTTTCAGCTACCTACAGCTTGTACCAGCTCTGCTCACTCCTCTTCCTCTCTGCCTCCACCCTTTCTCATACAGCACACTCACACTTTCCCATTCCTCGCCGCTGCTATTATTTTGCTTCCTTTCATCATAAATCCACACCTCTCTCCTTTCCCATACTTGTGTTATCATTCTGAAGGTCCTTATCTCCAGTCATTTGCTTCTTATGTTTTCCCCAATAATTTCTAATGTCTTTTTTTTTTTTATTATTTTTTTGGGGGGGAGGGGTTGATTGCCACAGAGAACTAAGAAGACATCTCATTCTTAAAAAGTGGTAATTAATTGGTTATCTATCATTGTGCATGACTGCAAGTGGGATTTTTTTTTTCTACCTCCATGTGCACCTCCTCACATTTGCTTAGACTGAATTTCATTTGCTTTATGTTGCTCTTAGAAGTTGTTCCTTCTCTTCACTATGCTGACCAGTTTGGCAATCTGATGAGAATTTCACCCCTAGTCACTATAAACTCATTTATTTAAACCACTGTTCAAAATCCTATGACATCCTCTTCCTCAAGAAAATTGAACACTAATTCTCACCCTGTTGTTTTGGGGTGTATATATATATATATATGTACCCAAGTTTCTCTTCTGAAATGAGTACCTCTCATTTTCTCTCATGCCTAGTTAGTTGTTTTCAATAGGGTTTTTTGCTGAGAAATCTTTCCAAATACTTTCTGGAAACTTAAGCAGGTCATATCAACAGGACTACTCTAGCCTCCAAAAGTGAATTCTAACAGTGAGGAATGACTAAATAAGCCATGTTGAGTCTTCCCCAGCATATCATATTTATTTATATGTCCAATAACTATTTCTTGTTATAGTTTCTATCAATTTGCTGAACACAGGCTTTGTGGTTAGTAGTTCCCTGGATACTCTCAAGAAACTGCTTTATACCTTGAAATCACATTAATCTTATTCCAACTCTTTGGTAGCAAAGAAGTGCTAGGTAAAAGTAGACACAGTTCAGTTTAACTATTTCACCTTTAATGGTCCTCTCAAGCTCTTGGGCCACCGGGTTCAGATATTTTTAACCAATGATTACTGTTTATTTTGTCAATTTGGTCCGCTGCCTCCTCTACTGAATTTCATTCTCTAATCAATTCCTGAAAAAAAACTGACGTCACCATGTGGGAATCTGCCCAATTTATTTTGCATTTACTGTTATTGCAACAATCCTTTGTGGGCGCACACACGTTGTCCTTCAACTTCTTGTACTCTGATCTTACCCTGGCCTTACAGAATACCTGACGGGCACTCCACACCTGATAAGTTAGAGAGAAGTCTTTGGAAGTTCTTTCTCAATTTTGCTTGCTCTGCTTAAAAGATTTCACCTTTTTTTTTAATATATTTGAATGGGGATTAAATTTGTGAAAAACATGTATTTATTTAGTAATCTCTCTAGTCTTGGTTTTTTAACAATAATGCTTTTTAAATTTGGTCTTCTAAAATGCTTTAATAAATTTTAATTTTTTTAAGTTCCAATACATGGCTTGAGAGAATATCCACATCATCTGTAAAGACGTGTTTTTAGATGCCTCTCAGTTTCATTTTAACAAGCATCTTCATTTTTCTACAACTCCCATTTGTGGAGTTAGATACTGTTTTATTGATTCTTAATTTCTTTTTAATAAACATCATAATTTTCTAAAACTCCCATTTGTAGAATTAAGTATTGCTGTACTGGTTCTTCTGACTTATGTTTTTTTATGAAAGGTTATGAATTTAAGCACATTGTTACAGAACACACTTTTGTAATAACATTGTGTCAATAAACTGCTCCTTTATTGATTCTCTGATTAGCTTCCTCAATGAAAAGTCATTTATGGCGTTGAAAAGTTTAGTGTGAAATGACTTGACAGTTACTACCCAATTGACATAAGGAGGCAGCAGTCATGGTTGGCTGAAATAACACATTTCTCTTGTGTTTCCTGACAAGTGTCTCTGACCTCTCCTGGTATGCCACATTCATTGCCTCCACTGATCAAGCACTTATCAACATAGTCTTAAACTAAATTTAGGTCTGGAAATTCAATAGGGATTCTTAAATTACTCCTTGACATAGTTAGCTTCTTTCTCTGATATAACCTTGCATTTCATTTACTACATAGTGCTATTTCTCCATGTGCATGACGTACTCTTTCATATATTACTTCATTATTATCCCAGCACTTGTTTTCCTTCTAGAAAATTCCCAGTATGCTTTTTATACCAATAGACTAAATTAAAGCTAGGCATCCTATAAATTGCAGGTATAATGAGTTTTACAACCCCCCACAGAAACTCTGCATTTGAAGAATACTGCAGTAGCAAGTTCAATACCTCTGATGTTGGAAGATTCCAGAAATAAGCCTGTCTAAACAAAACTGTCTCTGACATCTTTGTATGTATATGGTATATTATCTCTTTACATTCAAATACAATTTTCTACAGGACATTGTTTTTTTTTCAAGGCAAGGTATAGATAGAACTCAACAACTATTCATCTTTTCTTTCCACATTCACTACTCAGAGTGTAATCCCTGTGTATTTACTGGACAGGATCCAAACCCTGTGCTAAATACAGAATTACTACTTACCTCATGGGCTTTCCATTGTTCTTTTTTTGTGTTATCTTAGTGTTCTGCTCTTTTAAACAAACATAATTAATCTAGCTTCTTAACTCTCCTGTAAAACAAGGTGGTCCATATTATACATAAGAGAAAGGCAGCAATTAAAGGTAAAATTGTCCATGAGTCAAATAATTGCAGCTGGCTAATTAGAAAGCAATATCTTAGAACCTATTATATATCTCTATGACACACCTTTCCAATTATATGATTAATGCTATAACCACTGAGAACTTCCTAAAGTGAAATACCACATATATCAAGTGGGAGAGCCAGAAAAGAATCATAGAATCATAGAGTGGTTAGAGTTGGAAGGGACCTTAAAGATCATCTAGTTCCAACCCCCCTGCCATGGGCAGGGACACCTTCTGCTAGGCCAGGTTGCTCAAAGCCCCATTCAACCCAGCCTTGAACACTTCCAGGGGTGGGACATCCACAACTTCTCTGTGCAACATATTCCAGTGCCTCACCACCCTAACAGTAAAGAAGGTCTTCCTAGTATCTAATCTAAACCTACCTTCTTTCATTTTGAAGCTGTTACTTCTCATCCTATCAATACATGCCCTTGTAAAAAGTCCTGCTCAGCTTTCTTGTACGCTTGCCTTAGGTAGAGGAAGGCCATTATAAGGTCTCCCGTGAGCCTTATCTTCTCCAAGCTGAAAAACCCCAACTCTCAGCCTGTCTTCATAGGAGAGATGCTCTAGACCTCTCATCTTCATGGCCCTTATCTGGACTTATCCCAACAGGTCCATGTACTTCTTATGCTGAAGATTCATGGTGCTGGACAAAGCAACTGAATGGACAGTTGTGCTTAGACACCAAAGCCACGTGTTAAAAATTAACTATGTTCTCAGTGTTCTCTCACATTACTCAAAAAATGTAAAGGAGCTAAACCAGTTTTATCCTGAGTGGTTTGTTTGCCAAATCATAACAAAGTTTCACACATATAAATACACATTTTCTTAAAAATTGCTTTCATTTTTTTCTTTTTTTCAGAGAAAGATGTAGAAGTGTTTTGTATAAGCAAAAAGTTTTCCTTTAACTTAGTTCCCAGTTACTTCTAAAATGCACTGAATTAATTACGCAGTTACAGAAACAGGAGCACCTGGACAGTCTGAATTTAAAGCAGACAAAAAGTCACTGAAAAACCTACAACACACAGTGGGAAAAAAGTTTATTAGCAACAAGATGGGTATGAAAATAGTCCACCAAGATCTGAAATAAATGTACTTGAGAAAATTTCTTCCAGGTAAACAAGAAAGGCTTTTTTTGAGTCCTTTAAATCTACCAATCTGCCTGCCTGGATATCGTATCTGGCTTTTCAAAATTTCAGATAAGCGCCAACAAATACTATCTAAGAAGATGGGATAAAATTGTCTCATCTGAGATCTCAAGGATTAGCAAAATAATGTGTAGCAGCACTGGGGACAGACTATAAATAAGCTAGAGGAGATGCAGGATGATAATACACAGGTATATAAAAGGCTGCTACAAAGAGGATGGGAATAGCCTGTTTTCCATGTTCATTAATGGATTCAACTTGCAGCAAGAACAATGCATATTAAACGTAATAGAAACTTTCAAAGAGTCAAAAGAGTAACAGACTGTGACAAATTGCCTGGCAAGGGTGTGGAAAGTCTGTAATTAGAACAGGCAAGACAGATATCTGGTAAGAATGATATAAAATGACTTGGGGCAAGAGGATTACCTCTTGAGGCCCATTCCAGTCCTAGTTTTCCAGGTTTTTTTATGTCCTGTAACAGAACAATAAATTAATACTATTTCCCTAAAATTCTCTCTGTAAGGGATATATAGGTTAAAGAATTCACTTCTCCCAATAGCCAGTATAAAATTGCTGTGACTATTGAACAGAAAGGGAAAGATGAACATTATGGGTTTCCCTGGTGCTGTATCAACTGAGATACAGAGAACCAAGGAAATGCTTCCACTTCTATGTGTACCAACAAATGGAATAGCTCTCTGCGCACACAGAAGTTGGGTAGCCCAATATACATATAATATGACATGCTAAATCAAAGCACAGTGACACAACAGCATTCATCTTGAAGTTGATAACCTGTTGCAATTATGTCTCATTTAACTTTGGTTGTTGAAAACAAAAAAGGGGGGGGAGGAGAAGGGGAGGGCAAGAAGGAATCTATGAATCTGTCGGTACTAGTGTCAATTTTTCATTCAGGCAAATATATTCCAATACGGCAATTATGAATTCCTTATCACTGTTATAACCACCTGAGCACTTTTCCTCTAGTGGTTATATGCTTGAGTCGAGATCTACATTTTTTAAACAAAGGCAATTAAACTGGTATTGTAAAAGAGAGGGGTGTTGCTCATGTTGCCATCTCAGCATCCTTTCCCAGTTCCCCCAGGTTTCATTTCAAAGGTACACCACAACCACCCTCACAGCCCTGTGACACAAAACGTTCAAAGCTACATTGGTGCCCAATTCACAAGTCTCTTCCAATCTGAATTCACTACCTACTCCACACTGGTGAGCTCCAGCCCAAGACTGACTGAGACTGTCCCTGAAGTTGCAACTCTAGTAAACCACATGCAAATCAGGCCCAGGAACTGGAGCAGAGAGCAGGAAGCTCGTTTCTCCAGTACTTTTCCTGGATTTATTCAACGAGGACAGAGCAAAGCATAGGAACTTCATGACAAGGATAAAAAAGGACGACAAGAAAGACATCAGGAGGAGTATGACAGAATAAAGGGGAAATGGGGGAGAGGAGGAAAGTGAGTGACAGTAAGAAAAGTGACTAAAGACGGAAACTGGCAGTGGAACATTGCAGTGAAATGGAGGGGAAGGGAATATCCAAAATTAAAGAAAAAGATGCTTGGAAGAGGCATCCAGAATGGCCCTTTGGGGGGAGGAACTGAGACCTCATTAGAAGCAGAGGAAGCAGGAATGAAATAAGACTTTGGATGAGGGTTGGGACAAACAGGAATATGAATGGTAAGATACAAGAAAACGTAGAATATTTGGAGAGAAAGAGTCTCAATTTACTTTGCAAGAAATCAGAGAAGGAGGAGCTAAAGGGAAGAAATTGAATTGGTATGAAGGACAACAACAAAGATTTGAACTAAACCTAGGCCTGTCAGGGAGCTGGGATGGTGGTGGAATGTGACAATTAAGACTGGATTTGTATCCAGAGGACAGGGAGAACAGAATAGGAACCTCCTAATGAGAATTGGAAGAGGAGTTAAAGAAGAGAAAGGCTGACTCATATAATCGCAGGAGGGAGAGAGACACTTGCTGGCAAGAAGCCTAAGTAGTGAAAACAAGGTCTCACTAAGTAAAGAGAAAGAGCCTAGAACAAGGAAAGGAGAAAAGTGGAATCAGACATGGGATAATTTGCAGTCAGTGGGGTATATTCCACACCAGAGCCTGGAATGCAACCAAAGAATCCCCAGACTCAGCCACACTGCTGTCAGCAAGCATCTATAAATCCCATCTGAGAAAAACCCACATATAGTGGGCTTTCACAGACAGTCAGCAATTGCATGCCCTTGTTTTCTGGTTGCCTGCCTAGAGACCCTAGGGTCTGATTTGCAGAAGTGCTGAGCACTTGCAACAGTGACTGAAGTCAAGGGAAGTCACTGTTGTGAAAATAAATTCATTAATGTTGGTGATGCACTCAGATACTATGGCAATGACTGCCATGGAAAAGCTCATGAGAAAATTAGTAATTCTTGCCTCAGAAAGAATTTAAATGGAGTGCAGAAAATAAGATATAGGGACACACACTGAACATCAAAGTAAAAAAAGAAGTATCAAGGTTGCTTACAGAGGGAATACATTCAGTCTATCCAATGCACTGTGAAGCAGAAGCTGTATAGAGCAAAAAATAGAACATCATATAAATAAAGACTATTAATGTAGGTACACAAGAAGAATATTTGCCTACCATCATGAATGCTTGACTTTTGAAGCTATATTAACTGATTGGTGTTATTTGTGTGAATGTTATCTACATATTCCACTCACATAGAGTACAAGCAACTCAACATACAAGCTACATCTAAAATGCAGTTCCTGTCTTGCAGACTCATTAGTATGGGTCATACACACAAAAGTCAATGGGCAGTTTGGTGATGACTTCCATCAACATGATTTCAATTGCATAATTAGTTCCACTTAAAGCAGTAATACAGAATGCTTTTCTCAAATTTGTACGTATCCTGAAAAGGGTAGTGTTTATTGGCCCATTACAACATAATACGCATTAAAAGAAATGAAGTAAACAATTATTATAGATCCTAAAATTAAGTGGTTAAATGTCGGAGGGATTTTATTCTTAGTGCTACCCAACTCCTCTTTTCACAGTTCTCAATTTGGCTAACTAACAAGGCTAGCATAATACTCACTTCCTGAGGCTACTCAAATTCATACAGTTTAACCCTTATTAGTTTGATAAACTGGGGCTCAGGTCAGTTGAAATTTTTACCTTCTTCACTGCTAAATTTATTTTCTTTCTGTATTACAGTCAGTTTACCATTTTGTTTTTCTAATAATGGTACAATTACTGTTAGATGACAGTTTTCCAGGAAGTAAAATTTAGCTGGCTTAAGTACTATGTAAAAGATTAAAGTCAACATTTCTGGAAAGGACTGATGATTCTGCCCAAACCCAAAAGACAGATGGTTAGCACTCTCAAAAAGCAGGATGTATTGAGTTGGGCAACCCAAACATTTACCAATTTAGAAAAATCCCCATCTGATTGCTCAAATACAAAATAAGCTCGAATGTAAGTCACGTGTAAATCCAATTCCATCACTTTCAAAAATCCAACCCTATGACTTGGAATGGAGCCAATGACACACAAAATCATTCACTACTGATCCAACTGAATCATGAATGCTTTAGACCCTTATCAAGATCAGCATTTTTTCAAGCTACAGTCAAGGTTTATTAGTTTTTCACATAATTTGATTTTTTTTTTAAATCTGTTTGAGAGGAATTCTTACATCAAATATGCCTGTAAAAGCAGTAAGTCTGATGCTATTTGTATAACGCTGGAGTTTTGTACTTACACACAGAGGACACCTTAGGAAACAACTGGAACTCCCATGATTATCAACGACACTGACCAAATGCAGTTTTCCTAAATGCTTATGCTATGGTCAAACACAGACCTACGATAGAAGTGTCTTCCTGCTACATTCAAGAAGCAAGATTTCCTTCCTGCTACTAGATAAAAGCTTTTGTTCAGAACTTTAAAGTGCACTGTTCCCTAACAAAGAGGTCATTACATCCATACTTCATGGTTTATTTTAGTTCATTAAGAACAACAAAGATGCAGGCTCTCATGGAAATGTTCTATGCAGTAACTTTCACTCTGAATGTGTGAGCAAGTTCAAATAAGATCTGAAAGAAACTCCAGCTTAAAGTTTTTTGAAATTCCATTTTTTAAGTGCTCCTGGTTCTCCCCAACAATACTCCTGCAGTAGTGACCAGTGATTCCTGATGTGAAACAGAACACAAATTAACAATATTTCTTCCGAACTTTTAAATTGCGTATAATAAAATATGTACTAACCTCGGTGCCTATCACAGGTGGCAATCCATGTCTTACATGTACTCACAGCTAAACAGCAGCCTTGGTAGCCATGAACAATACCCTTGCCCATTAGTTTCCTGTCATCTGTGATACATGGACAACATAAATGTTCTCATTTTTGAGAATTTAGTCCAATTCTCTAAGCTGCTTGGGTTTTTCTTCTTGTTTAGGTCAGGAATAAGAATTGATAGGGTGAAGTGGGTAAAAGGGCTGTGGTTCTGAAGATATTTAGCAGATCTAAACATCATTATCCTGTTATTTACATCTGACCTGCAGCTTTACCCCATCTGTCGAGAGCCGGAAAGAAACACAAAAAACGTTTTCTTCAGCTCTGGGGCCCCCAACATAAGGACATGGACCTGTTGGAATGGGTCCAGAGGAGGGCCACGAAGATGTTAAGAGGAATGGAGCACGTCTCCATGAGGCCAGGGTAAAAGAGCTGGGACCGCTTATCCTGGTGAAGAGAATACTTTGGGGAGACCTTACAGCAGTCTTCCAGTACCTGAAAGGGGCTTACAGGAAAAATAGGGTGGGACTCTTTATCAGGGAGTGTAGCGATAGGACGAGAGGTAGCAGTTTTAAACTGAAAGAGGGGATATTCAGAACAGGTAACAGGAATAAATTCTTCACTGTGAGGCACTGGAACAGATTTCCCAGAGGAGTTGTGGATGCCCCATCCCTGGAGGTGTCCAAGGCCGGGCAGGATGGGCCTCTGAGCAACCTGATCTAGTGGAAGGTGTCCCTGCCTGTGGCAGGAGGTTTGAAACTAGATGGTTTTTACGATTACTTTCAACTCTAACCATTCTATGATTCTATGGCTAACCACGTCCCCAAAGATTTTCTAAAATCTCCACAGGAAATTAAAAATGGAAACAAACAATGAAGAAATCAGAGTCATGCTTGAAAACAAAAGGTCTAAGGTCACCCCCCAAATCACAAAAGAAATATGACAGAATATAAAAAAATAAAACATTAAAAAAAATAATTTTTTTTTTCACTCCTGGTGGAGGAAGAACACCCTGACTTAAAACCAAGATAAAACTTTAAAAAGACTAATTTTTTTTAAAAAAGTGAGATTTGCTTGCTTCCCATTTAAATCTGCTGCATTAAAAGGGATCAGGATTCCAAATTTCACACTTATTTATCACCTGGTTAAACAACATTTAGTAGCACAGCACCAGGGAGCTGCTGTGCCACTAAGCAGAACATAGCCTAATTCTATCTTGATCAAGCAGCAGTCATTGCATCTCCATATCATTAGGTTACCCGTAGAGAGATATCCCAGTACTGTGTTTTTTCTAATTAAGTTTGCTATGAGTAAGCAAAGTGTGGTGCACAGTAATTCAAATGTTTCTATGGCAGGTCTATAGAGCATTTCAACAGGTATGTGGAAAAACTTTTTTTTTTTTTTTTTAACCTGAAACCACTACAGCTTTGGCTTGCAACTTTTGGAAAGAGAAACATTCCAGATTTGCATCTTCAAATCTGCGTTCTGAAAACCAGGACTGAAGTCAGCTGATAAATTTTAAGACTTAATTGAAAGGAAAGCCTGTCAGTTGCTTTCAGTCTCATTTTGCTTCTGGGTAACAGTTTTAATTTGTTGTGCAAGATGAGCATGAAAAGGTAAGGCTGGGTCACCTAGTGAGTCACCACACAAAATAAATGACTAATGGGTCTATCTGCATCTGACAGACTTAGGTTCAAATCCTGCTGCTCCTTCAGGAAAGGCAGATCTGCTGCTTCAAGGAAAAGGGGCTTATGGCATTGGTTATGCAGACAAGTTTAGAAAAAAAATAAAAAAAGAAAAAAAAGTCAGCCACTTGTTACATTCTGTCTAAAGTTTCTGTTAACTTTGTTTATTAAGGAGAAAAAAGATTATTTTGTGTGTAATGATTTTCTTCTGCACAAATTCCCTGCTGAGGTGACCATGGCTTTTATCGGCCCCCTCCGTTGAATGTCCTTTGTACAGCAGAGATTAACTTTCTTCATATGCTTCCCTGCTTTCCTATACAACTTCATTTTCATATTTGGTTTTTTCCCTACACTAAACCAGTTTGTTCAGTCTCTTTATCTTCCTCTCACTTATGCTTTTCTCTTAAATTTTGAATTCATCAAAATACAGAGGTTTACTGTACTTTCTTTAAATTCCCTCTCAAAAAGTGTTGCTTATCACATACACAGACAGCAATTTGCTATAAGCAAAGTGGTTTTCTGAGGTTACTTACTTAATCTCCTCATAGCTTCTTTCCCGTACTGAACTGTTACCACCAAGTTACACACAGAACATGGGGGAAAAAAAGCAAAAACACCCAAAAGCAATACATCAATAACCACCCCCCCAACTACTACCTCACCACCCCCCCCAAAAAACCCCCCCCAAAAAAAAAAAAAAAAAAAAACAAAAAACAAAGAAAATGGCTTAGAAAATCTGCATCAGTCCAGAAAACGAACAATTACATCTAAATTAACACCAGTTTCCAACCCTGATGTTCAGACGTGACTGTTTTTAAAAAGCTGCTCATTTTTAATAGAAGCAACTTGAACATACATGTTAATGAAGGATCAGAGAATGGCTGAAGCTGAGAGGTACCTCTAGAGATCATTTGGTCCAACACTCCTTCTCAAGCAGGGTTATCTAAAGCTGGCTGCCCAGAGCCACGACCCTGGTGTGAAGTGTTCCTTACCAGGTTGGCCAGCTACTTGATGGAGTTCCTTTTTTTGGGCTTTGTAAGATGGATCCTATCTCATCCAAGTAGCCATCAGAAAGAGTCCCATGGTCATAAAACCCCAAAACTATCCATTAGTATTTTTCTTTAGAGTGAGTAACAAGACACACACAGAAGAAATTTCCTGCCATAGGCCTAATCAGCCTGTTCAGATGGGCAGATTACTCAGACTCCTACTAGAGAGTTTTAGCTGGATAAATCAGCACTGAGCCTAGAAAACTAACAGAATAGCATGTCCTCTCTTCCTTGTACAATTCTTTCAATTAGGGAGCTATGTATAATTCTTATTGCTTTGGTGTTCAAGCCAGAACCCTCTAGTGTCAGCGTCTAGACCTTAACATCAGCGCTGACTGAAAGTACTTTGGTATCGTTTGCTCTGAAGTTGGCAATATTTTCTCCTAGATGCCAACCTCACTGCAGCAGTTGAGGACACTGCTACGACAGGATCACAGAGGTAAACATTTGAGATCAAATGGAGCCTTCCGTTTGTTCCAAAAAGAAGCAGAGCAGTGCTGAGTAGTGTTTCTAATAGAAACCATCACCTGACTGCACCTGCATTACTAGCTTGTGGGGAAGAAGACAACTGGAAGGGAGGAAAATTATAGCTAATAGCAAAGAGGAAGAAACAGATTGATGGCTTGTGGTTATGTTTCACTGCCCACAAAGGCAGCCTGAGACACTGATGTATTCTAAAACAGCAAGTGCTTTTGTTTCATTAGAAACTTAGTTTTTTCCGATTACACAAATCTTTATGATTTGGTTTTATTTAATTTGCTGAATATTTTAGAGATGTGACCAAAACGGTGTTTCATTCCTCTAAATGGAGACAAAGTAATGAATTCATAACAGGACAGTTTCTTTCTTTTCTTTTTTTCAACCTAGCACTTTAATTAAATAATAAGAAAAAAATTTGAAAGATAATATTTGATTCCTTCTACAGTTATTCAAGTGTTACTTGAATAAAATCTTTGTGCCAGTGTTTTTTTAGCCAGTTGTACTACTTACAGGGCAAATATGTAACAAAGACCTCTACTCCAAGAAGCTTATGAAGGATCAAACTATAGATAACAGTTGGGTATAATTAAAGTACAAAAATGAAACTGGTATCTCAGAGTTCTACAGTCAATCAGTTCCACAGTACATCAAGGTCTGAATTTTTAGTTTATCAAAAAAAACCCAAAACCAAAAAACAACCACACGTTAAAAAGGAACTCAGACCTTTCTTACAGATCACAAATCCAAAGAGTGCAGAAATTCATTGGTGGCAAGAAAAAATTAATTCTGTGTCACCAGAACACGTACAATACATATCAGCAGGAATATGCCAAAACTAAGAATCTGAATTCCCACCTGCCAAGTCTGGTGAGTCAACACCATAGTCCAGACCTTCAAAACAGTTCTGAACTCTTTCAAGGCCAGTAACATCTTCATCCTACCTTGTAGAGTGGACTTAGTTTTGCTAGACGATAATAAAGAAAAGCCAATATGATACCAAAATGCCACTGGAAAGGAGAAGTCAGGACTCGACTTTACAGACTCTGGGATCTCCATCTGAGTAGGTCTGAAAAGCTCATCAGCTTCGAACATTGTGCAAAGCAAGGCAGATTTTCCCATGACAAATGGTAGAAATTCTGGCCCTGCAGAGGACTGCTTGTGAACATATCACTGGCATCAAATTAGGAAAAGGTGTTTCAGCTTGCTGGACATCAGCATCTGTGCTCCAAGATCCTACTATAAAGGCTTTTTGTTTTTCTCAGGACTTGTAGTCCATCTCATTGAAGAGTAGCACAAAATATCCAAATCAATGCTTCAGTTCTACCCATTGACAGACTTCACGAGGACTGACAAACTTATGAACAATGAATAAAATACACTACTCTGCCATCTGAAATTCCTGTGCTTCTCCCTTCCTTCTTTCTACATGAAAACATCATCATGTAGTGTTAAATCCACTCTCCATTCCTGCTGTTAATGTTTCTAATGTTTCACTTCAGCTTCAACAGCTGTATTGAAAGGGAGGCTATTGACACAGACTGCAGTATTAGCGTCCTTTTCTTTTCAGAAAATGATGCACTAAAGTAACAGATTCACTGAAGCTTAAAGAATTGCTTAAAATCAGTCACTGCAGCCAACCCAGGTTTATGAAATTAAAAATACCAAAACAAAGAAACAAAACACGTAACAGTAATTACTTCCCGGCTTTTCACTGGCAAATGGTTTAGAAACGAAATCAGGAAAATGAAATTTAAAAAAAAAAAAAACCTACTAAAATAATTACATCTAGGTAGTTACACAATCTTTATTTCCTAAGTCCCTTCCTCCTTTTTATTCCTTTGTCATACTGGCTTGTAAAGCACGCACTCTTCTTGGCCTGCCTCCAGTAGAACATCGTTTTGAAGATAAAGTTTCCATGATGTGACTACGAAGGACATACTCCTTCCAGTCACAGCATCTCCAAGCTTCTGTCAAAATAATCTCTTTCTTTATTATTTGATGCTGACATTCTGGAAAATGTTACTTGAGAAGAAGAGGCAAACACATGCACATGTACACATGCCTGGAAGACGGATTTGGGTGGGTGGGCTAGCTGACAAAAACACAATAATCTTCTACGGCAATGAATTTGAGAGGAGTGTGAGACACAGCATCATAAAAAACTGCTTCAGTTTCATTTGGGGAGCACTGATGTATGGTGTAAAATTACTTAAATGGATAAAATAAGTTGTTGGGAAAGCAGCATCTCTCAAAGAGCAAGTGTCCAGTCCTCCATCTGAGAATGTGTCTATTCACTCCAATGTCAGTTCAGGATACGCTGTCATATTGCCTTTCTTTCAGCTCTGACAATGCAGATAACAGCAGGGAGATGCGATGGCCATGCATCTTGATATTGACGATCACCGATAATAAAATGTTATAAAGGTCATTTGGAGTGGAACACATACCTCCATTCTTCTCTGTAAGATTACAAGACAGCAGTTTGGAGTAATATTTCCTACTTACTCATCATTTGCTACCAATAATTTAAGTGATACACACAACTAATGTCAGTTCTGATGCTTCATTGATTCTCAACTAATAAAACCCCTCACATTTCTTTTTCTTTTTTCCCTTTTTTTGTGTGCCCAGAAGGAAAGTCTGGACCTGTTTCTCCTCTCCCTTTTTACAGAAATTTTCTGGAACTGCCTACAAAGCTGACTAATCCAGTCCCAGTTTCTGTCTGGATGTAACTGCCTACATCCAGCTGTTGTTTGTTGTCTCATCTTGCATTCATAGTGTAGGCGCTTTAGAATTTCAAGTTATCTTTGTTCTTTATCAGTTCAGTAGTAACACAGTAGAATATCTGGTAAGGACTCGAGTTTTCAAGTGCTACAGTAGTGCTACTATTAATTCCAGTACCTACAACTGCTCACTGGTTTAGTAGCATTCTATAGTTAGTCCAGACTTCTAACATTGTAAGAGTAAATAATCAGGTATACTCAATATAAATACAATAGTTAAGTCCTGTTGTCTGGGCTCCTTTGAGTGTACTATAAAATGGATCTGTGATTCATAAAAATGTGTCATTTGTTGATTAAATTCTAGATAGATTTGCTTCTAAAAAGTGAGCAGAAATTAACTTTTCAAATTAAGATTTAAAAATTCTCCTGTTTCCACTAAATGATATAATCACCTCACAGCCTTTGAGAAAGACAACTAGTGACTAGAAAGAAACAGATATTTTTGAGTTCTATTCTATAGAGTGTGAATGTGTTATTCTTATTTGTAACATGCAACTAAGAATGGTAAAGCTACTGGTAAACAGAAATATCCAAACAGCATTTGGAATTGAATATGAAAATGTATGTCCTCCAGTTCTTTGCCTACTCTACCTTATAATTGAAGGAGACTTTAATTACTAATTTCAGTCAAAGCAAAATGAAATCTTTGAAACTTCCTGAGAGATATCAGGCACTGTTAGTAGTGGGAAAGTATCTGGGTTACAAACCAGAACAAACCCAACTCCATTTTTGCCAGCACCATAAATGCTCTAAATCCATAGTTTATGCTGAGCCCAAGGCAAAGGTGAGCTCTCCTGTTTGGAGGAGGTTCAGATTGGATATTAGGAAAAATTTGAATTGGCTGCCCAGTGAAATAGTTGAGGCACCATCCCTGGAGGTATTAAAAAGACGGGCTGACATAGTACTTAGTTACACGGTTAGTGGTGTGGTTTTTTATCAGAGTTAGGTTGGTGGTTGGACTAGGTGATCTTAAAGGTCTCTTCCAACCTAGACAATTCTATGATTCTATGATTTCCTAGAGTACCTCCTCATGACTTGGGTCAGAAAGAGACCAGGCAATAGAGCTCTGAATGCTTGAGAGCAGACATGAACATCCTGCTGTGCACAACCAAGACTTCAGCTGCCGAAAGTCTGTGATACCTAGTCTTGGTCCTCCTCTTATGAACCAGGCTGCAAATGGAGTTGACACCTAACAAGCCATACTGTCAGACACATTCACACTCTGATGATATGGGTATTGGGTCCCATTCAAGTCTACTCAGCTACAGTTTAGGTACCACTGTCTGCATGTAAATACCCTGTTTTAAGAATAAACTGTTCATCTAAGTGTGATCACAGTGGTAGCCTAAGTTATAGAAAGTAACTTTAAGCTCACTCCTTATCTGTCAATAGCAACACCTGTCAAAAGCAACATCTGTCAAAAGCAGAACAAAACAAGAGGAGATGCTAGTGATTCTAACTGAAAACTCTCAACTGTCCTGTTTCAGTGACTACAGCTTATACAAATTAGTTCAAAGTACTTCCTTGAATATCTAACTTTATTTATAAATTAATATCTAACTGCTGCTGCAAGAGAAGGTTACACATACCAGCCAAACAGAAGAAAAACTAACTAGGATAGGCTTAAGATGCCATGGTCATGGTCATGCTCTCTGAATTCAGAGGCCTAGGAACATTCTGGACATGATTTTATAAAGTGTGAGCATACAGAAATACTAATCTCAGTAACTTTTGGTGGAGTATTTCATAAGGTTTATAGTCAATCATAAACACAATACTCAAAGTATTTAAGAATACAAATAAAAAAGATTGCACATCCAGATTTTTGTTAGAGCCAAAATAATAATGAAAGCTAAGATCACACTAGCGTATTAAAGGCAGTCATACTTTTGGAAGTCCGTGGAAATGTCAATAGTCATTATTTTTATTCAGTTTTCAAAGTAAAGGTAAAATCTTACAGGACAAAACATGCCTATTGATTCAGATTATTACCAAAGATGGGCTTTGTAACTCTGAAGACAGTGTGCTTATTTTTCTCCTACAGTCACTACAACTCTATCAAATATATAGGGGTGTTTGTTTATTCTAGACCCCAATTCTTTCTTATTACATAATCCATATTTTTCCTCTTTTAAATAAATTATTGATATTCTTAATTCTTCTTAACTTCTTTCTTTTTCATGAACTACTTATATACCCTGGTTTTCTTCTTAACTGGCAGATGCCCTCTCATAATACTCTTCCTTTTCTTTGCAAAAATCAAGACAGTGAAGAACTTTTGCTGTACAAACAATAAACTCAAAGACTTTTTCAAAGCCCAACTTTTACTATCCATATTTTTTTTTCAACATAGAACCTGGAATCCATCTGTCAAAACAGCAATAGGCTTGAGATTTCACACAAACATGTACATGTAACACTAAAAAAACTGCACTAAACCTGTTTCTTTGAAAGATCCATCTTTGGAGTACTCTTTGTACAGCTGTCTGAAAGCTTTTATCTCTTACAATTATCACAGGTTTTATATTTGAATTAAGTAATCTGAAAGGTCAAATTTTACCTAATTAAAAATCAATACACATCACATGCTTTCCTAAATTATTTAGTGTTGTGTTGCAAATATAAACTTATGTAAATATGAGGTCTATATCAGTAGTGACTAATATTTTTAAGCCAGTAAGTATCTTAAAAAAAAAAAAAAAAAGTACAACAAAATATCTATCCCACGTGGTTTAATCGTAAAAAGGAGAGCGCAAACACACACTAGGATTATAAATCACCATTGCTTACCCCAGAAATGAAACCATAGGACTGCTGGGGCCTTGTGAAATACCCTCATGCATCATGTTTTCTGCTCAAGTTAAGTTGTGGCATGCCAGGCTCTGAGGCTGTGGGAATAACTAGGGAAAACCTCACTGATGACTGCTGATGGTTTGAGGTGCCAGGTTTAGTGATAGCATAAGCACCAGTCACAGTTAACAAAGGAGGGAAGTAAGACTCAGAAAAATTATAAAGGGTTCTAAAGCTCTTGTGGCATTAGACAACTATCTCAAGGTAGCAGCCTTCCTGGGTTCAATTTCGACCCATAAACTCATCTTTGTCTATTTCTTTAAGCTCAAAAAAGGTGATTGCATCCTATCCCTAGACTCCCACCTACGATCACTATTTTGAGTATATTCTTCCAAATGGTTGGAAAAGTTTCTTCTTCTGTGAGATCATCTATTTTATGAAGTAGATCTCAGTGGTTTAGCAGCAAACACATTCTATTAATGTAATAAACTGTGACCTCCTCAACTGTAGGATTATAAATTACCCAGTCCCTGATCTCATTAAGAAATGACTTTGTAGAAGAAGTGTTAATGAAATAAAGGCGAGATATGGTTCTCTGATATGTGTTGCAAAAACCAGGCAGTTAGTGTTTGTCCAGAAGAGGGTCAAACAAATTCAGCAAGGGCAAACTGATTTAATGTGGGCAGCATCCACTTAACTCAATGATTGCAGAAAAGGAAGTTAAATGAAGTCTGTTTTCATTATAGTATGTATCCGCAAGAAAGAAACAAAAGGGGAACAGAACTTAAGATTTCTGTTAAGTTGTGCATATATCTTTGAAACTCCAGTGTAAAGGTCAAAGGTGTGGTAACTCAAAAGGAGGGAATTTCGGCATAGGGAAGATAGCTACATAAACAAATTAGATTAAAAGAAAAGATAGTGTACATACAAGGTTTACAAGTGAAAAGGCCTGTTAAGATGAAATCAGAGAACATACCTAGTTCTTATAAATACCTTTAGTCAAGACATCTTTATCCATTTTATTGTCCACTGACATGGAAGTCACTTTTAATTAAAACAAAATTTAGAGCTCTAAATAGAGCTGGATGATATGTTTTTAAGCAGATATTGTATGAGTACCCACACAAAAGCAAAAGATTCTGACTCTCATAAAGTGTAACTGATATAATTTCCACACAAGCCCATGTGGTTCCCAATTTTGAAATTCAAGTATAGACTATTCTATTCCTATTCAACAGAAACAACGAAACTGCACATTTACATGAGTACTTCTCAATATTCCTAAAACTAATGGTACTAATACTAGAAATATCTGCAACTACGTGCTTACCCTAACAGTCCCCTACCAATTGAGAGGGCAAAACATAGCATGGTAAAACATCATTAGCCTGTTGTTTTGCAGACTGTCCTCTAGCCAAGTCCTAGGGCAATGCTGCTAAACTTTGGAGAGCTTTGGTGGATTTATTGTGGGGCGTTTAATGTGATTACAAGAAAATGCAACCAAACCAAGAGATGCTGTTGGAGGGACTGTCACACACAACAGAATTAAATATATGAATCAATATGCATTACTCTGGTTTGACACAAATTGATATGGCATGTAGGAAAGCTATATGCGTTATTATGTTTCCTAATCTATAGAGACTCTTGTTTTAAGGAGCATCAAATAAATGTTATAATACCATTTGATTTCCTTAGCTATTAATTGATTACATGTAACCAGCCCTCTACCAGCTCTTTGTTCATGTGGAGAATCCTAAGTAGCAATTTACTCTGGTGTTTCGGTGGGGACAGAAAACCCTATATAGAGAAACAGGATGCTTAGTGAAATATTTAACTTTAATCATACTTGTGGCAAGCTGTCACACAGAGAAGTATACGCAATACCATAAAATAACAAGACAAAACTGCACATGTGTGACCGTCCATTCATCCCTGGACTTGAATCTTGTCAAAGCTCAAGTGTGTGCCCCTGGCCTTGAATGCTGCCCAAACTCACCAGCCCTGAAATCTCCTCTCCTTGAACAGGACAACCTGAAACACTGAATCCTGTAAGAAATTGCCACTCGCTAGACAAAGAACACCAGCTCATGGTATGACCTGCATTGCCTGCCGAGAATCCAGCTATAAATAGGAGAGTTCTTTGCTAACCCTTCAGGCTGGGAAGAGGCTGCTGATGGCTCTGCCGGAGGGGTTCCCATTACCCCCACAGGCAGGGTCACCTCCTGTTACTGGAAACACCTACTTCTTTCTGCAGGATTGAGAGGGCAGTGACCAAGACCAGAGGCGCAGGAATTTGTTACTACTTGGTAGAAAAGAGTTCTCACTTGCTGATTACAGGTTATTGTTAATCCCAAGTGAGCATGTGTTTGTGAGATCTGGTCCTTTCACCAGGGAACACATGAACCCAAGTCACAGATCGTCAAAGGTGTTGTGACAAGTCACTCAGAGCCTTGTCATTCTTACGCTAAGCAGCATGGTGAGATTCAGCATGATTTCTAAGTAACTATGTAGGGTTCAGAGTTTCAAGTCTCTGGAGAACTATTTTCACCCACAGTGTGTGATCGTCCTCTAGAAAGCAATCGTGTGTAAGATCACAGAATCACAGAATCTTCATGGTTGCAAGGGACCAGAGTGACAATTAAAAACATTACCCTCACCAGTACTTTGAAGACTCATTTACACCAACCACTTACTGAAATTCATAGACTGTGGTTTATTCACTTCAGACATGTAAGTAGTTCTGAAACAGTCCTTGACCAGCAAAGTTCTGAAAAAGTTGTCTGTCTTCTTCTGTACCATTTCCCCACACCTAGCACTTTCTTCTGCCAGGAATTTTAGCTTGCTGGGATTACTTTGTTTTCACTCTATGTCAGCAAACGTGGCACAAAAAGATAAAACAGGTGCATGCTACTTTTCCTCCTCTCCAATAGGGTGTATTTCCCACCTGGAAACAAACAGCACTGTACAGAAACAAAGCAAAACACAGCCTTGCTGACTGAAAAATCAATCATCTTAATATGCTTTATGCTTTTCATACGTAGTACATTTAATTTCCTGTTTAATTCAGCAGAATGTTTGCTTTCTTCTCAACCAGTTCAATTCATAACACTTGCAATGCATCTAAAACTAAAGTCTGCAGTTTAAAGACAAAAGTAACATGAAACATAGAAAGCTCTTTTGTTTTAACAAAATGTATACAGCTATAAAAAAAGTTATTTAATTTTCCTTTGTTTTTAGATTTATAATCACATTAAATTCAATATGCATGTTAGCAAATTGAAAATCTTTTAAGTTCTCTGAAAAGTGTTATGCATAGCTATGCATGCCCCACTCAGTTCCAAAATCAATACAGCTGAACATTAAGTTGAGAGACAAGAGATCATGTTCCTTAAACTTATGAAAATCCATAGAAATGAACCGATCAATGAGAGACCCTCTGATAAAACCTGGTGTCTAAAGGCAAATACAGGATTATCTGCATATTTCCTATGCTGTAGTGACTTCATTTGCCTAACTCAGCTACATTAGTGGTAGGGGATGTTCTTTCTAAAGAACATCAGTAAAGATGAGAGAATACTGTTAAGTGAGGTTGAGGAAGTGGAATAAAGATTTTTTTGTTCACCCTAGGATGGAGGTATATTACTTTTTATCCAAAGACTGCTACAGGTAAAACACACACTTGCAATTAAAATGAAAGTACAACTAAGCTTCTGATAAATGAAAGTATATATTAATTTTCTTTTAATTAATACTTTTATGTGAATAATGAAAGTTTCTTACAGTTTTATGTTATTACAACCACAAGAAAAATTCTCACTTACATGTTCTTTACCGTGAGTACTGCAAAAGATACAGCTTGAATAATCTTTACCAAGGCCAGAAATGATCACAAAGAATCAGCCCCAACCTCCTCACTACAAACTAAAGTTAGTTCTCAGGCCATTACATCAACACCACCTCAGTCAGTAAGACAACAGTAAGGATCAACCTGATCAAGAATATTCATCAATACCAGGTAATTTAAGCAAAGGCCTTTTCTGTATGGTTCCCCTGTATTTCTTGGTTAGTAAGTATATTAGACTACTAAAGCTACTGTAATTTTTTAACAATAAAGTTAATAATATTATTTACATTTCAAATTTCAACTGACTTCTTGTGACTTATTTTTACCAGAGCTGTGTTCACTTCTGTCTCTGCTAGACTGAACGACTGGGCTAGCTGGTCATCCAAGCTGAATTAACACATATCCCTTCCCTACATGCCAGTGATACCACCACAACTTCTTGCATAAAGATCACCAGTTAACAGTAGTAACTGGAAATAAGATGATAGGGAACCTAGATTCAGCTCAGATACTTGAGGGCTAGTGGTATACCAGTAGCTGAGCCAGGTGTCTTCATCCTAAAGCACTGTAACTGCTCAGTAACTAATCCGGTCATTATTCAGTGACTTTGTACATATGCATAAAGAGAAGAAGAGAGTTTGTAATTTGGCACATGCTGGGGACACTGAAGCCATTTCTTTACAGAAGTGTTCATGAAATATGCATGAAGAGTTTAACTTAATTTTCAAAAAGTCCATCCCACTGATTTTCTAGCAAGTTACCTCAAAGCTGTTGCCCTCAGAGGAACTAACTGAGCCAAGAAATTCTGAAGAAACTGCAGAGTTTCTTTAGTCCAAGAACACAGCGAGATAGCCTGCTCTGTCTGTCCACAGCTGCCATTTACTCCAAGTGCAATAATTCTCCTTGGAAAACATCACAATAGAGTGAAAAGGCAGCAGCGGCCTGGCACCTGTGATTAAAAAGAATGTGCTATCTTACGAAGTGCTGTACATAGGAGGGAGAGAACAACTTGCAACTTTACGTTTTTAATTTGTTTCTGCTGCAGAGGAGTCTTTTGAAGGCTATCACTTGCCAGCCAGGAAAAAAAAATCCTAATAGAAAACAAAAAACCCAAATTACTTAGGGCAGAAGTTGTTCAAGCCAGCAGTTGGAAGTCAAAGGGCCATGGAATCTGAATTAGATGCTGTGAAAGCCACATTTTGCTCACATTTGACTGCAAGCAGCCCAGAAGTTATCACAAGCAGTAAACACCGCTGAAAAAAAAGTGCTAGAATGCAACTATATTTTGAAAGTACAGATTGAATAAATGTATTACTTATAATGTATTGATCATTTGTTTTCCACACCAAACTCACGTATGGTAAAACACACAAATCAAGCAAACATATCTGTCATTTGGCTCTTCATAACCTTAAATTTTTTTGCCTTTTGCAGACATCAGACAGCTGCACAATGGTATGGGGATTAAGTAAATCACAAAGTAGTTCTCTGTAGCATGTAGAAATATTTCTAAACACAACAGCTAGCACAAAAACAAATGTCCTACTGAAGGCAAGTGTCTGAATCATAATTTGAAGTCTCCAACTCCTTAAGTGGTTTTCAATTGCTACCGATGTACGTGTTGATGGAAATACATCACCTAATGAGTTTCCAGCTACTTTGACTGGTCCATCAGCCCTGCTAATAGAAGTGTGTTTCTTTCTCTTTTTCACATTGCTAATGTGCTAATGGCTGAAATTTATCATCCTCCAGCACAACTGTGATCAGCTAATCTAACAACTCACAACATAATTCCAGAATGGCTTAAAACATTAAAGAATATAGACTAATCTAGGACACTCATTTACTTCCTCTTCAGAGTTCAGGGAATGTATTTCTCCTACATTTTTATACAGCAAAAAATGCATCTTTTTTTTCCATTCAGAGCAAAGTTAATGGGCAAAGTTGACACAGAGTATTCTAGGAAGTTTTTAGAACTGTTGTGGTCCAGAAACCAAATCACTTGCTTCCTACTTGTAGTAGTTGAGCCAGGTGTCTTCACCCTAAAGCACTGTTAACTGCTCAGTAACTAATCTGGTCACTATTCAGTGACTTTGTAGCTACTACAATTCCTACCTACAATTGAATATTGTATTAGATCTAGTACAAGAATATCATCAAGCATTACTAAAGCCAGTAGGGTACACAAAAATAACACTACTTGTACATATAAGGCCAAGTTACCTGCTAATGCTACCACCTATCTGCTAGTATTACATACACTATCCCCAAAAAATAAAGACTGTTCAATTGATAAACAGAGTTTATAGCTGACTTTCCCTTTTAATGGTCAGTTACGGATTTAAAGTGCAATCAACACACTACATTTCTTCCCACTTGTCTTAATTATTGTTCTACATAGTTACAAATTATCAATAAGGAAGAGGAAAATTAGAAGACAAATTAATTCCTTAATCTTACAGAAAACACTGTAGGATTATACAAACAAATTCAAAATTACCCATAGAAGAAGAGCTACATATGCATATTGGAACAGAAGGAAAATTACTTGGTATGCAGGAAAAATAAACATTAGTAACCAGAAGGAATTGTTTAACTTCTACAATAACAACACTCTTAGCATTACCAATTTGGATAGCAGGTAACCATATAGCTAAAGTTCTCAAGTCTCAGTCTGGGTTGAAAACTTAAGCCATAAAAATAATCAATGCCCACCAATGTAACTTTTTGTCTTTAATAAAAAGAAAAAAAAATAAGATATGAGATTCTTTTCTTTACATATAACTCCCCTCACTTTTTATATTAGTATGTGGGTCAGCCATGGTTCTGCAGCAAACCTATCAGAAATGGGGAAATTCTTCAAATAAGTATTTTTAATCCATTATTAAATAGAAGCAATATTCCATTTTCAGTAATGGTGCAAGTAAATTGTCTCTCTGAATATTGTTGGGGGAACAAGATAGTAAAAGTATGCAGTTGCATGTGACTATGTAAGTAAATATGTGAACAGTCTAGGAAGTATTCCCACTGCCACACTAAAACATTTTTTATATATGCTGTCATCACATTGTCAAGATCTGGCAATATCACGTTAGTTACATATTACAGATCATATCATTCAGAGGGAACAGAACATTCTGAGTGTGTCTTAAAGTGACATGGAAAAGCTCAAGGCATGGGCTTCTGTTTGTTTGTTTTGAAGCTCCAGATACTGCTTATCTGTTCAGGATGCCCTAACTTTTCCATGTTCCCTTATAAATCCTAATAATTGCAAAATAATATTATGAAGATAGTGACAGAGCCAGTGCTACTCACTGTTATTCACACAATAAAACAAGATGAATGACTTGCCCAATGTCATGCAAGAATTTGTGGAAATGTTAAAAAAAAAACAAAAAAAGGAATCTCCTGAGTACAAGTCAAGTTCCTTAACCACAGCGTTATTCTTTCTTCTAAAATGTGCTACTAATCTGACCTTGTTTGCTCAGAAACCATTCCTAAAGCTAAAATCCTACAGTCAGTGCTAACATCTCTGATTTGACTAATCCAGCCAGCATAATAAACAATCCAAATCTTCCCAAAAATGTGAATTCAAGCTTAACAGTTAAGACTTACAATTGTAGGGTAACTTTAAAGAATCCTACTTTTACACTGCTTGGCCTGACATGAAATGCCATAAAATTATTCATTATTTTAACGAGACTTCCAGATGAAGACTGTGAGCTACTTTGAAATAAGCTGTGAAGTACATGAACTTTTGAAAGATTATTCAAATTTAATCCCTTCAAATATTTTAAGTATACAATGCGGCACAGCCATGGACTTCAGTGTATAGACATCCCCATGAGGTAACAAATGTATATGATATGCTTTATACCTGTACACCTAAGCTACCTGTACGAGGCAAGAAGAGATGGAATGGGGAAAAAAAGTTTGCTGCCCTTAAAAGACACAACTGGAGATACCGATACATGCACACTAGGATAAGCAAGATGAGGATGATGAATCCCAAATTATAGAAATTCCAGGCAAAAATGAGGACAGCAGGACATCTTGCTGTACATAACAGTGACGGCACACAAGTAGTGATGTACAGAGAAAACACTCTTCTTGGATGCACCCTATTCAGTGGAAGAATACATAATGTTTTCTTCTCTGTTCAGGCAACATGGATCACCTCTTTAGTTGATACCTATGCCAACTTTGACCTGCTTTACCCTCCCCCCCCAAAAAAAAAATCTGAAAAATTACTGTAAGCATTGACCCTACAGACTATTTTTATCAGTTGACAAAAGTCAGCCGAGCACTAATAGTATTTTACATGGTGTACATATTTTGCAGGGTACACATTGATTTAGTGGTGACCTTCCTTCTAAAACACACATCTGTAGCAAGCCATTCCTTTTAACTGTTACAGCATCTTCTCTTAATATTTTCAATGGGAATACAGTTCTCAAAAATACTTTTGCATTTAAAGACAGCACCTCGGTAAGAAGAAAGGTGTGAAACAAAAGAAGCGTATAAAGCCCACATGAAATATATCCAGAAGTTCAATAACATGCATGCACTTCTCTGCACTAACACTTGCTTTGCATTGTAGAATATATGACAGGGTTTTAATTAGCTTGCTGTTTGGTGGATTTACAACACTGGAGTACTGCAAATCAGAAACAAATAAGCCAACAAAAAACTTTCTGGTAATCCAAGAAATCATTTACAATTTTCAGTTCTAGGTTTTACAACTGGATATTCTGGATTTTAACTGAAAATATTGCAGCAAATACAAAGTGGAGGAATTCCTTCAGGTAACACATGTCTGTCAACAACAGCAGATAAGAATATGTAAAAAATAAACAGGCAGTTTCCTATACCTGGGGAGATGCATTTACAGATCCGTTGGAAACACTGTCACAGCTACTTTTACACAAGCTAGAGCTTGACTGCTTTCATAAATACACATTTATATTTGAAACTTGCACCTAAAGCCCCTATCTCTGCCCATAACAGTAGCAATCCACAACAGCACTTTCCATCCTCCAGTGTAACTGAGCAAACAGTCCAGCTCCGTCACTCACAAACAATCATCTTGGAAGCCTATCATAGAATAAGCTCATTGCTTGCATCCAAATTTTGCATTCTGGAAGCAGAATAGCTTGTTCCAGTCACTGAGGCAAAAAATACATTTTCACAACTAACAGTTGTACAGTAAACTTCAAAGCTCTCAGCTGAAATGGTATCACTGTGATTGGCCATGCAGATACAACGCAGCATGAGACAGTGAACAGTCTACCTGAACAGTGCAACACAGCAGAAAAGACAAAAAGTGTTCAGTAAGGGGATATAACTATCCACATGGAAAACAGAGGTTCATCAAGTGAAGACAATAGCTGAACATGGTGCAACACTAGCTCATAAGGAGCCTTGATGGTTTCATTTTGACAGCTCATATGCTTCAATCATTGTATGTCTTCCTCAAGGTCAGGAAAGAGTCCAACATTGAATCTACCTTTCACAAATTCTAATCTTAACTATAGAACCACTTCTTATCTCCTCTCCATTAGTGGAAATAAGAACAAAGCATGGAGTAGGATATATACAAGTGCTGCCCGTGGTAGACATGAGTGTAGACCAACAGTCCATCTTTTCCTGTCATTAGTTGTTGATGGCAATCAATGTTTCAGAAAGGCATTATTAAGCTCATTGAAAAGCAGTTACCTTCTGAATAAGGTTTTTGCCTCTGTAGAAAAGAAAAACTTAAAGAAATACAAAACACTACAACAATAATAGGAATAATGTGTCAGTGGGATTTCCACCAATGTTTAAAACTGGAAATGTGTAGATTTCCTTAATCAGTTTTCCTCAACTCAAACATGCATGAATACTCCACATGCATTACTGAAAGGCCACTTATGAGTATTGGCAGCTACTAATGACTTTGAATTAAGACAGCAAGAAAGTAGTTGAGGGGAGGGAGAAAGGAAGTATAAAAGGAAGGACAAGAAGGAATCACATAAACACAGAAGATGTGATCCAAGTCCAAAGAAGCCAATGGAATGATTCATGCTGACTTTAGAATTCATACAAGACAGAGTCTGAAAAGGCAGAGAACAGATTTCAGGCCTAATGGTAGACATGTTATTTCCCCAAATGTTCTACAACAGAGGGCATGATGTTTACTCTAAAGTAATCATCTCTAAGAAGAGAGATATAGCCCGTTTTGTTTCCTTTTAAATGGCTCTGGCAGCTTTTTCTAATGTGTGACATGGGAAATCTTTTCCTTCCCCCCCCCTCATATTTCCTAAAAAAGATACTATCCACACACATTCATGTCTATCAGACTGTGTTAGTGGCCACACAACTACAGCCCTCAGGGATTATGAAAACAACGTGAGCTATGAATTGCATACCCTGCTGGAAAAAGCAGCAGTCAGTGACTAGTTTTCAAATCTTGCTAGCCTTTCGTCATATTTCAGTTAGAAATGAGAGAAAGAAGCATGGCCAGTTTTTGCTCTGATGACTATTCCAGTAGAAGCTATTACCAGAAAAGAAATAATACAGGAATAAAGTTCCATCTGAATCCAGAAACATGTTCAAATGCAAACTGTGGTCTGGGGTTGCTCAGCAAGTGAGATGAGACAATGATGAGTCCTTTTAGATCTTCAAAGAATAGGAAAAACTTAAAGACTGAGAATATTTCAAGGCTGTATTCAGCCAGTAGCCTCAATGGTCAGCAGCTGAAGGCAAAAATACTGTTTTGCATGAAGTAAAAACAAATGCATGCAAAATCCTTTGTTGTGCCACTGCATAAACTTCTTGGCTGCACAATTTATGATTATTGGTTGGGAAGAAAATAGAATTTATCTATATGCTCTTCACAGTTGATTTGATATAAAAGCAGTTGAATACACGCTGTATACTGAACAGAAGACCAAGGAAAAGTGAGTTTGGTACTGTGCCCAGGCGAGTTAGCCCTAGGACCCAAACCAGTGCCATTTAAAGGTATTGTAATATACTATGGAAACAACACCAGAAAGAACCTAAAAATCCCATTTTACAAGGAACAGATTGATAAATAAGTAATTTAAAGAGGATTTTAATAAGTATTTTGGCTCAAAAAATTATGTTGTGCTAATAAATAAAATCTGTCAGCACAGATGGGGAAAAATAAGAGGTAATAGAAGCAGAAACATTTCCCAAATAGTTTCAGGCTAAAACTATTATTGAAGCTTTCCCTTGCCTTTCTGGAAACATGAATACAAGAGCATTGTCCTGGGGCATAAGACCAAGTAAATGAAGCTGACAAGAAACAAGACAGCAAGATTACAGAAACTTCACCACAAACTGCTTTTTACTATGTACACATACAGCACATAAAACATGATTTCAGGTTCTGTTACCACAACATGTATACTAAGCAATGCTATTAGATGAATAGCAGCAGGAAACAAAAGGTACACTGCTCTTGCTGTTTAGCTACAAATTTCAATGACAGCTCCTGTCTGAAAAGCTGTTGCCCCAGAAACTTCTCAATTTACTTCCTACCATTATGCCAAATTCCAACATAAATATACATACATGCCAATCCACAAACACATAGTCACATTATCTTAAAGGTCTAGATCTCCATAAACGAAGGGTATTGTATGCAACATAGGTACTGTGATGACAAATGTCATTGTAGGTATCAAATTCAGTCTGGAGGGACTGGTGCAAGAGGAAAACAGTTTGTGATAAGTACCAGACAAGTCACAGAAAACTCTCCAATTGCTTGCCTTCACCCCTTGGTGTTTCATGAGCATAGGAAACTGATGGTGTTCAAGCAAAGCCTTAACTCTTCCCTGAAAGTGGCTTCTGTGGTAGGAGGACAAGGGCAAACCTGTGATGGGAAGCACACTGAAAATGAGAAAGGTAGGCAGGAGCATACACAAAGCGGTGCGGTCAGGTGTGGCCGGGAGCTTGTCCTAGTTTATTTGGTGAAACGGTAATGAAAGGAGGGCAATGTTACACCTGCCCTGTATTACACAGCTACGAGCTGGGTTAGCTACCATGAGTGGCTCCTCAGCAAATTGTACCAGGATATTCCTGGGCTAGCTCACTCTCAGTTTTGTGTCATTTAGGCTCCCAACACTTTCATCCAGGCTGCTTTACCTTTTGGCCATGATACTTTTGAAAAGACACTTGCTTATCTATAAATAGAGGTAGGCATTGAGGAGGATTCACTCTAAGGACTGTGTTTCTGAGCACTTCCAAAAATTTGTTTTAAAATCCCACAAAGCATCTTTCTGTAGTTTAAGAAATTGTTTAGACTCAATGATTCTAAAGGAAGAAACATAGTGCTGTATAGGGCACATGTTCATTTCACAATTGTAATACTTCATCGTGGAGGTAAGAACTCCATGGTGACCTGCAACAAAACCACCTCTTCCCTTCCCTTGCCCCTTACTCTTTCATGTTACTAGAACAAGACGTTCCTTCTCTTGCTCCTGGTGAAATCCATCCCATTCCTTGTCAAAGTGCTGGGAATGAGAAAGATGGGTAAGAAGATAGCTGCTAGATACAGCTGGAGTCCTTCCAAAAAATATGGGATTCACGACATTGAAATTGCCCTCCCTAGCCTTATCACAAGTGGCCTCGAAACTTTATTGTTCAGTTCCTGCTCATATATGCTTCAAATCTGTCAGTACTAAACCAATTTTAAGAGGGAAGATAAACACTTAAGTATGAAGATACAAGCAGGGAAAATGATGTGGGAATACGTCTGATTTCATTCTCACACAGGGTCACCATGTGGTAGACCTGGTAGAGATTACTCAGCACCCTGTCGTGATAAATGGAGATCCCTCAAAGGGGTAGGTTTACTGACGGGCTTCTGTGGACTGGCCAATTCTATTTCATCAGCCTATTATTCATTGTAAATGTCTGGAAAATCCACCTGTTCTTACTTCTCTGTATACACCAGATATGAAATGAAACAAAAGCCTGTCTAAGCAAAAAGCAAGAGCATGACAAGAATACCCTTAAGATAAGACTTTATTCTCACAGTACAGTCCCTATTCCCCCTGCCTCAGATAGACATTTGCTAACACAATAAAAGGTGGCTTTCTGTACTCCCTCTCTCACATCAGATAAACGAAAATACCTCTCAGTGATAGTACAAGACAACATAGTTGCTTGGATTGAGCAACAGCCAGCCAAGAAATCTTTCATTTACCCTGACTCTGCAGTGACTAATCTCAAGCAAATAACTATATGGGTGATCAGCTCATCTATGTGAAAAACAAGGAAAGCAGTGTGGGCTCCTGAGAGACAGTCTGGAAGAGGTGAAGACCTTTATACCTAAAATAACAGGTGAAAGCGATCTGAGTCTTCAAACAAGCAATCAGTTTCAGTTGTACTTCCACCATGGAAAAATAATAAAAAAGAATAATAAAAGGTAGAACTGGTATATCACAGAATCACAGAATTGTCAGAGTTGGAAGGGACCTCTAGAGATCATCTAGTCCCGCCAAAGCAGGATTGCCCAGAGCACATTACTCAGTACTGCAGCCAGGCGGGTCTTGAAGGTCTCCAGAAAAGGGGACTCCACAACCTCCCCGGACAGCCTGTTTTCCCTCATATTTGAATGGAACATCCTGTGTTCCAGTCTGTGCTCATTGCCCCTCGTCCTGTCACTGGGAACCACTGAATAGTCCAGCTCCATCCTCCTTCAACCCACCCTTTAGATACTTATAAGCATTAATCATCCAGGAGAGCTGGTCTTATTATGTCTTAGCTACATGGACCACATAGCCATTGCACCACCGGGCACACACACACACACTATCTATACCCCAGCAAGAAATATTAATGAAAATTATTTCAACGTAAAGGCATATGAGAGATATCATCTACTTCTCTGCAGAGCTAGTTAAAAGCATTAGTTATAGTCCATGCAAGACTATGAATAAATAAAACTCAGTGAATACTTTTGAGGAGAGGAGAGAGAAAGGCACCAAAAATGCTTCTACTTGGCTACATTATCCCTTTTCTTCTCAATTGCAATTTTTATAAAAAAAAAAAAAACTTTTATTATGGATCTCCAAAATCCTTGCTAAGCTAGGTGATCAGCATGTAGTCTGTCATAACTAGAATTCTGTTCTTGCTCCTCTCTTCAAATATTGTGCAAGATTTAGCAGTTCATTAATACGAATAAAGCAGCCTTAATACTGTCACAGAAAGCATTTCCTAACAGATACCAGTAAGTTGTGCTGGCTTGTGAAACAGGTTTGGATTAGGTTCTTCTTACTAGACCTAGACATTGAATTATTTCTTCATGTTCAGCTGAAGGAATGGAGATGTTCTGCATTTCCAGCAGCAGAGCATCCTCTAAATGTAAACTGGCTTTCACATACAGAAAGGGATGAGTGTTTAGGTGATGTTCAAAATCCATAGGAATATTAAGCAAAGAACTGTTTTTTCAGTCCAAGAGAGCTAAATGATAAGGAATGGCTCATCAATGAAGCTTTCTAAATACCCATGGTGAGCACATTCCCTTGTTATTTTGCCCTATAAAATTTTTAGTTACCTATTTTTAGTTACCACAGAATTGTTACCATACTGTGAATGAGAATTGGTTCCAAATAGAAAGGATTCTACTGCAAAACTGGGGGCCAAGCTGGAAACTTAGAAACAGGCGTCACTTGTCACATACCTCAAATATTTACTCCTTTATGCAAGCTGAAAGTGTGATACAAAATCTCTAGTAGGCAGTGGTCCCCACAAAGAGTTTGCAATGCCTTGAACTAAAATTCTAATTTAAGAGTTTAGGCTTTTCTTCACGCTATGACTCCTCTGCTCTTCCTGGGAATTTTAGAGATATTTAAATAGTACTAATCCTCACTAGCAGATGGTAGTAGCACTTTGTCAGAGCATTATTACATTTAAGTTAGCACTTTGGAATTTTAATGCAAAGGCTCCAAGACATACTCCTCAAACCCCTCCATAAAAGAGCCATTTCAGAGCTTACATCTACATCCGCTGCTGTCCACAGACTTCTTACCATCACGAGAAGTGGCCTTTGAAACAGCAGTATTAAAAAGGATAAAACACCTTCAAATCTAAAACGGTCAGTGGGAACCTGTGAAGCAAATTGCAACCAGTAACCTCTGCTGTATTGCTAAAGCTACACTAACATCAAAACACTTCTCCCTGGCACTTAGTCCTGAACTTGTCTCAAAACCCAAACATTGGTTATTCCTAAATAGCAGACGTTTGATTACTCATTGCAGATGCCTGGAGGTGAAGGGGAAAGAAAACATCACACACTTGTCCTCTAAGAAGGATTAGGCAGAATGAAGGGATGGAGGTTACGGGGACTTCCAAAGTACCAACACCAACCATTTCAATACTCTATTTGTTAATCCAAGCCAGTAGTACAAAATGATGCGAGGATGTTGTTTATATAAAGTTAGCCTCTATCTCCCTTTCATGTTCTGGATGGGAGTCTATAAACCTAGTATTTTCTGAAAACAGTTGTACTCCTTACTTGACACAACACAAAGACCCAATTAATTCTAGCCTCAGGGATATTTGGCAGTCTTACAAAAAATCGGGGGAAAAAATGCATCCCTTTTAAAAAAATGCTTAAAAAAGCCCACCAGTACTTTAATGAACATCTTTTTTTTTAACTCCTAAATCCTGCAGAAGATGATTTTTAGTAACAGCACTTTCTAAATGCTATCATTTATGTACCTTCCCTTGAGAAACTATTTACCTCCTCCCTCCCATACATCATTCAGCCTTGTTATTAGAGGTCATTGATCTCAAATAGAAAAATATTTTTAAACTATTATCCCCTAACTGTTATTGTGTCTTGTGCAGAGGAAATACAAGTCCATGGCTTTCCCTTTGCTGCTTTGAAAAGGGGTTGGACAAGTCTGGTGTTGACCGAAAACCACATTTAACCTCAACAGCCCAAATGAGGACATACGCCACCAGATAAGCATGAATGCAGATCCACTTACCACTGGCATTTCACTGAAGAGAGGTCTAACTTTTAATGCAAACTACTCAAGAGAGGAGGAGAAGGCCCCCCTCTCACTCCACGGAAGACACCACAGGCTGTGAATCCAGAAGCTTGCTGTATTATTTTTCCCTTTCCTTCCTTCCTAAATTAGGTCAAAAGTCAATGGAGCAGAAGTTGTGGCTGTGTGCATCCCTCCCTCCCACTCATCAGCCACAGAAGACGAGCCTGCATAGAGGCACAGTACAGACTGGCAATAAACTGATGCACAGGGGAAGCGAAGGAATATATTTAATCAGAAGGATAATGGGGATACAGTACGCTCGGAGTTATCCCGGGAGCATTGGGGTGGGAAGATGACGCTGTAGTACTCATTGTTTGTACCTGTGTACAACAGTAGTAGGCGATACAAAGATAAAATGAACTCCCTTTTCTGCAAAGTAACTAGGTACAATTATCAGCTAAAGCAAAAAAAAGAGATCTACCACACAAATCAAATACAAAACTATAGAGGCTGGGCAGGGAGAAACAATCCCATTTTCTAATCTGTAATTTAGTTTCTTTAAAACTTAATATTATCTTCTAGATATATTGTTCTCAAAATATTGTTTGCATTATATTATATTTTTTTTTACTAATATTTGGGTCATTTCCAGTGCCTCACTCCTTTGAATTTACCAGCTTTCTTAATTTGCACACACATACACCTCCTCTATATGGCCTGTCCAAAATGTTGAAAGCCCAGTCTGCAGCTCACCTAAGTGTAATATTACCTGCTATTCCCTAGAAGTATCTTGAATTTTACAAGGCTAACCTAGCACATCACTCAGGGTAGACCCCTCCAAATGTTTCCTGCATCCATTCACGACCCAACCAACGGCTAACCACAAGCCTCCACTCCCTTCCAGAACTCCTATGTAGAAAGCACCGCCAGAACCTTCCCCCCCGCCTCCTGCTCCCAGAGCCTCTCTGCAGCAGAGAAAGCCCTGACAACCCTTTGTTTCCTACCTATTCATGCTGTCCTTTATCTGCAAACTCTTCCTTTCTTTGCAGTCAAACATAGCATCAATGATGTCCCTAAAACATCACCCTCTGTGATGGGGATTGCCAAGTGCTATTGATCATTCCCTGTCTAGCTTATATATTGTATATGGGCCATGTTTTCATCTTGCTCACTCCCCTCGCCCATTTTGTTTGACATAGTCCCTATACATTTTGCAGCACTGGCAAAAATGAGAGAACTTTTTCAAGTAGATGGGTTTTTCTCTTGTTTCTCCAGGATGCAGTCCAATTCCATAATAGGAGATTTACTCCAAAAATCATTTCTCTAGTTTGTTTCAAAAATATTTCAGTAACATACTAGAAACTCCATGAGGCTCACCAATAAGGCTGCAGATGTTGTCAGAATCAGGGATTATATCTAAACATCTCTTTTAAACAAAGCATTTTGCAACTTATATTGATCCACCTTACCAAAAAGGGCTCTTTTCTTTCTACCTAGACCTCTTCCAAAACTATGCTATGAAATATTCGTCCAACCAAGAGAAACCAAGAGATAGCGAGTGCATATGCAGAGCTATCCATTACTTCCTCCCATACTACATAAAACTAGAGAACCAGGATGTTGGCAGCTGACGAGATAATGACTGTTTTTATTTTTGCCAATTTAACCAATGCTATTGGCACTAAAGTACTGTAGATAATGATTATATACACATTGCTGGCCTTCAATTCCCATCAACTCTCTTCCTTCACAGCACTGTAGCTTTTGTTACCACATGCCCCAAACCAGGGAAGTACTGACATCAGCCACACTGCATCTGCCCTGTCAGTACGTCCCTGTAGATATATCAATGTGCTTTCATTCCTTTGTACCTAGAGTGATCATTCACGAACATGAATGAATGAATCTGTCTCTCAAAAGAAGTCAGAAGATTTGCAACTTTGTCTCCTGGTATACAAACTGTTTGAGTAGCAGAGAGAACCAAGCCCTCTCTTTTACTTCGTCTTGAAATCTTCTGACAGCCAATTTTTTGTTTCATATTTTTACAGCTTCTAGCACAGTGGGGTGCCATTTCACAATTTGTATTCATGTTCTGGCTTACTGGAAGTAAAATGCCTCCCAAACCTCTGTGTTGTTACTTAAGGTAGAAACTAATGTCATCCCGAATTACAGGAAATCCAGTCAATTTTTTTTTCAAAAAGAATAATCCCTCTGATTACTGAAAAAGCATGTGTTTATACGTTGTATATACATACATAAATACACACCCCATTGCTAGTTTTTAACCTGTATCATGGAGCTGGAAATGTAAGGAAATGTAAGTAGTACATTTCAAAAGATACTGATAGTAAATGTATTTGTAGATATACTGCACCACTGCTTGGGTCTATAGGTTCACAAAGGGTAGAGCTGAAGAAAGACTAGCCTTAGGCACAATAACCAACTTTTGGGGGCATATTTGTCTCAGAAGAGGTCAAACGAGTGGAATTCCAGAGAAATAAAAAGCGGCTTTATCTATCCGAATTACAGGTATTTCTGTTATGGTATGCTTAACTTCATTCTTCCTGGACAGAATAAAACAGACCTTTAAGAGTATAGAACACAGTAACCATCTCAACTGCTTGTAGTGAACTTGGAATACAAAAGAGAAAGAAACAAAAACACTGAAAGGGAAATGTATGTGTAATTCAATACAGCCAATAACAGCTATTGTCTCATTTGCCATTTAACACCCAGCCCATACTCTACACTGGTTGTACACTGCCAGTACTCTACAGTGGCTTCGCCAAGTGAGAACCAGATGTTTTCTACTGTCTTTTTCCCTTTATCAACTCTCCAATACATTAAATGATTTTAAAACATTCTCAAATGTTGCAGCTGCATGCTATAAAGACTACAAGAAGGCAAAGGGTATACAACAACAAATATCCTTGCTTAATAGTATTTGGTCCAGAGATGTCCCCACTGTGTGCTTTCATCCCATGGTATACTGCCAGACAACCTTTAATACTGGTTGCAATCAGTGAGGTAACTCTGCAATAGTCTCATCACCTGAAAAAGACAACTGACATCTTCAAAACATCTCAATGTCTCAGGATCTTAAGCTCAACTGGCAGTCAGTCAGAGTTGAGCTCCTGAATGCTTTAAAAACAAATCAAGTTACCATCTGTCATCAGGTCTGGGTCCCAAACGCAGGTTTTGAGTTGGAGTCCCAAGGCAGGGAAGCCTGCCCTGTGCACATTTTCATTTCTCCATTTAAAAAGGATTTGCAAAAGGAGTTAATTGTTATATCCATATTTGTTAAAATAAGGCACAGACAATCCAGGACTGACATTCAGGTCTGCTGCTACACCATCCTCTGCTCTCCCCATAGATCTCATCCAGAGCTACTTTCCGCAGCACTAGAGTGGTGCTATTTGATTTTGATTTATTACAAGTGAATTATTATAATGAAATCACCAACTCGATTTAAGCCTCTGAGAAAGATATGGTTGGACTAACAAAAAATTGTTCTGCAAAACAAGCAATTATTGTCAGGTTCACTAGATATTGGCCTTGGCAATCCAACTGACTATAGAAAGTTAATGATTTAAAAAGCAATGAAGAAATAAGAGATTAAATCCTTTAAATCTGCATGAAAAGCTCCAAGAGGAATTTTACAGTGATTTTCACTGCATATTTTATTAGATATGTGATATTTTATTCATGGGTAAAGCAAATATAACAATTAGGAATAATTAGCATTTCAGCACAGAGTGTTATCTAATAGGTTAAAATACACATATAATTCTTCATTTAAATTCTGTGTCTTCACATTTTCCCCTTTCTGGTTCAGAACTTTTCTATTTATCATAGCACTTACAGTAACATTATACAGCTCCCAAAGAAATAGAAACAGTGAGAAGTAGTGGCTCTTGCCTTTGATATCTTATTTTCCTCCTCTCCTTGCATTTTTACTCTTTTTCTTTTTCAATTTCCTCTTGAGCATATCTTGTCAGATAAACCCAGCATAACTCCCACGAAACTTTTTCCCTTTCGTCTTTTTTCCCCACCCTACTCCCCACTCATTCAAGAATCAATGCGTGCAATGGGAACCTGCTTTAAATCTAAGTCTGCACACAAAAATCCATCAGTTTACAGATGACTAAAACAACAGTATTTGTCTCTATACTACCTCCTCCACTACAACTTTAATGCTACAAAGGAATACTGTAGTTACTGTACTTTCCTTTCTCATTAAGCATCACTTTTTATGTGGTGGGGGTTTTGGTTTTGTTTTTTAATACAACGCTTAGAGCTCACAGAATACCCCTTTGTTGAGCTGATGCAATTACCCTAGACCAAAGCAGGAACAAGGCTCTACAGCTGAAGTGCACTCTGTGGTACAATACAGAACACAAAATACCTCCTTCTCTGAATTAAGTGTATTATCACTGAAACTAGTATATAAATTTTGAACCTTACAAAATTACAGCACTGCCCAATTTCAGGCCTATTCCCTTGTCAAGTTTCATAACTGCCATGCAAACGCCAGTACATTTCATCTACTAACCTTCACTTCCCGCCTGTGTCCTCCCTGTTAACGCACATCAGTTATAACTCTCCAAGTCACATAAACCATTATTAATTATAGTGGTTGCAGACACAAGAGAATCTTTCCCTTACTCCATCATCTCTCACAACTGCTTGGCCAACAATAACCACAAGCCAAATCCTGACTACTATAATGAAGCATAGCAGAGGAAACTGCCCTGCTGGTGCTCATTGGAAGAGACTGAAATACAGATAGAGGCAGAAGAGACTGAAATACTGAAAGATGCGGCAAGACAGATACCTTTTCCTCACACATTCTTCCACTAGGTGCTTCCATTTTAGTCTCTGTGTTTAAATTACTACATCAAGACTACACAATTAAATTCTACTTTGTAGTGGGAGACAACAGCACTTCCTCTTCTCCCTAAGCTGTTTCAAATGCACAAGCCAGCTAAAATCACTGCCCAGAAGGTCTTGCCCAGGCCTTCCTTACCTGGTGCCGACGATAGTTTAAATGGCACAGCGCTACACTTACTTAACATGCATGTAGCACATATTCCACACCAAGCATCACATTTCACTAGCTCAGTATTGCACCTTCTTTAATACAGTCTGTTGAGACTAGGTGAGCCACAAAGCCATGGTCAACATTACTCAAAAAAAGGCCAACATAGCTCATTTTGATAACTACTGCAAGCAGCAGCTCAATCCTACTTGCTAATGCAAATAGCAGCTAATGCAGGAAGATAAAATAACATTACAGAAGGAAAGGAATCACATCTGTATCCAAGAAGCCCAGCAGGAAGCCAGTTGCCAGACAGTCAGTTAATCTAGGGTACAAAATTCCCCAGAGAAACATGAGTCTTCAGGCCTAGATCCCAGCCATTACAACAGTTTGTCAGCAAACTGTGTGTTATGCTTTACTGTTAGGCTGTGGCTGTCATACTTGCCTCTTGGCACTTCTAGATAGCATAAACAAATGGGCTCTCAGATATGGGTGGCAGCATGACCGGAGCCATGATCTGGACTCTAAGGCCTATAGGATGCATAGATGTGGAGACGTCCAGGTTTTAACAGACATGCCAAGCCCTGTCTCTGAAATCAAAGGTTTATTCCAATTTCACTAAGGTTTCTTCTAATTTCACTAGCTTAAATAATAACATATTCCTTCTGGAATTCAAATCTAATGTAAACAAAAACCCAAAACCATAAAGTGACATCTGAGTTTGCAGACACAGAAAGGAATCCTGTTTTCCCTCACTACATTTTGCATATACGAAGCTATCATCGTAGTTTACTTAGAATGTTCTAAGAGTTTGATGATTTTCTCATATTTGCTAAAAATATAGATAATTTCGTGAATAGTTTGCTTTGAAGTCCAGCAACAGTAATTGTCTATACTAAGATTTTAAGCATTGAAGATATAAAACACAAACTGTATTTGCAGAGTGTGTAGTTGAAGAGAGTTTTGCCATGCTGTCATATGTAATTCAGATAATTAAGAAACTTAACTACGAACTCATAGCCAAATAGAACTACTCTTTCATATACTATTTTTAAAACCATTGTTAATGTGCTGAAAAAAAAATAGTATCAAGCGATGGAGTAGCAGTGGCAAGGAGTAAAAATACAAACTTCAGAAGGCAAAAGCCTCCAATAAATTTCAGCAAAAAGCAGACTGTCATGACAGATTACAGATAGCTATATATCAAATGGAAGAAAATGATGTGAGTTCAAGTCTATATCTAGGGAGTAACCTAATGGCTTACAAAAGTCACCTCCTGCCAATACCACTTGCTTTACAGGGCCAGGGAGTGGAAGAGAACCATACTTAATGCCTTTGTTCATTAAGTTAAATGAACCTTAGTTGGTAGGTTTATGTAGTCACAGTCTTAAAAGATTTTTCTCCAGTGTGTTTTTTCAAAGATGGCATTGTGAGAATAAAGACTCTGTGCCTTCATAAGTACTCATCTGAAAGCACACAGCAGCAGCAATTGCCATGTCAGGCATTTGTTAGGACCACTTGAAAATGGATGGTTGGGTTTTTTTCTCTGTCTTTATCAAGGACAAAGAACTTGAAGTAACGCTAAGAATTATTTAAGAACATGAAAAGGAGCTGCCTACTGTAGTCAGCAATCCACAGGCTCAGTTTAAAAAAATCTCTGAAGTCAACTAAGCGACTCATCTGGATTATGACAGACTGATCAGGCCCCATTGGTCACTAAGAAACACTCCAAAAAGCAGTGACACCTCATGGCAAACATGCCTTTGGAGGACAGCAGGCCATAATCTATGGAATGGAAAATTATTCCTCTTTAGCTGCTGAGTAACTAGCACTAAAACACATTACATGGACTGAAATACTATCGCAAATGTAAGCACCTGGGAGAGAGTCTGAGAAACAGTGCACATATAGAAACACAGAGTATGTCACGCATGCTGTACAGTTAAGTAGAACATAGTTACTAATAAAACCTACTGGCTGCTGAGCCACAGCACACTGTATTCCACGTCTTCATCCATATATATGTTTGAAGAAGTAACCTTGGCACATTCCAGAGTGTGGAAAACAAACCTGAACACTCATCTCTAGACACTATAGGTACAGAAAGATGTATTTGCTTTTAAAATCTGTTTTGCTTGCTTGTATGCGAGAATATTGTAATGAACAGTAAGCGACATACATTACATACCTTCTAATGAGGCTTTACCAATAATGCAGCAAATTAAATTCCTATTACCAATACACAACACAATACAAGCCAAACTGCATTGTAGTACAACAAACAGCTTACAAGATGAAACATGGACATGCATACCACCATGCTAGATGACTCCCTTTCCTTCAAAATAAAAAAAAAAAAAAGAAAAAAGCGCATTTTAGAGGCACTACCTCTGTATCAACAGAAGAAATAGGCAACAGACCCCATGTTGGAATTGCCATCATATTATTGTTTATGGTACAGAAAAATGTAAAAGTATGAGCCAAAATTCAGGACCTAGCCATGCTGGGAACTTGCCTAGCACTAGGAATGCAGCAGTCCTGGCCTGCAAAGTCTAAAAGCTAATAGGGGTAAAGAAACAACAGATCTAATTTTCTCTGTCAGAAAAAAAAAAGGTATATATAAAAAATATATCTATTAGAAGTAAATATATAGAAAAATCTATGTCAAAGTGCAAAGCGCACACAATGTATATATTTTATATAAACTTCTGAACTTGCCATTGAAAAAAAAAAAGCTAAGGGTAGCACGCAACTGACTGGGTATGACAGAAACCACTGAAAAACATAAAAAAACCCAACTTGAACTACTCAGGGTACCTGAACTATTCCTGCACACTGCTGCAATGAATTAGTCTTTATAAAAATACTTTAGCGTATACTAAATAGTAATACCCTTGTACCATACAATGTGACCACTGCCCTAGGTGATTTTGCTGCACCTAATATACATATATATGCATATATATTTCTATAAGTACAATAGGAAATCCATATGCACATGCAGATGTATTACTATGTACGTATCAAGGGAAAAAATGAGCACAAAGTATAAAAGCATGAGACCATCAGCTGTAGAAGATACAAAGCATACACAAATTGTGCAGTTGACAAGGAATGCCACCTAATCCCTGCTTAATTAAAGCACTGTTCTAAACTCCTATTTAGGGAGTGAGGAGTGTGGGACGACTGATGTATGAAGAAAATATCAGGCAGCGTGGCTAATCTCAAAGACTTTGGAGCTTTCGAGCTACATAAATCAGAGCGACTTTTTGAATAGCCTCATAAAACACCAAATCATTGCCATTCCACTCACGACTTTCAGATTCTTCTTACAGCATACAGATCATTAGGAAACTTCTAAGCAATCAAGTAATGTGGGGCTGATGAAATTACTCAATCAATGCATGGGCTGAGAGAAGCAGCATAATACAGAATTGCACAGTTTTGACATGGTAACCCTGCCCCTATCTATATAGGGGTAAGGAAAATTACAGTGGCGGCGATTCATTTCAACATTTTCACAAGAGTGCTTGATGTAGTCTTTCTGAACTGCCAGTTCCTATTTATAATAGCAGGGCAGCAGAAATGTACAGATTAGAAGGAGCCCTACCAATGTTTAAAATATGATATAGGAAAACGTTTATTTTTAAATGCATACATTTACATACACACACAGAGACCTGCTCGAATGATCAAACCCAGCAGCTGTAGCCATTCAGAAGACAGAAGTATGAAAAAGTGTATCATAAATACCAGTCACTGTACCCCTCCCACTGCCATCACCAAGTTGTTAATCTCTACTCATTAAATTGTAACATCTTCTGTCATTGTCTAAGAGATGGCTGATAACATACTTCAATACAGAAAACATGCCTTTACAGGGAACACATCAAAGAATGAGTAGGCAAGCAAGACAGTTAGTGCATTATACTGAGAAAGTACATGCTACCAGAAAAAGGCTACATACAGGTAACATGTTATTACTTATGACCACCTGCCCCTCCCAAACATGGGAAAATATCTTCCAGTTGAATATTTTAACACTGCAGAATGAGAAAAAGATAATACATTTATTTTGTTTGTTGCTTAAGGCATCGGTACTACCCCCGGTAGCATTTCTTTCCCCCTGAACTGAGCATTCTGGTTTTTTCCTTGGCTTTATGAATTCTTCTGCAGTTAATTTGTTCATAGAGTAGCCTGCTACTGCTTTTTTCTTTAACTCATAAATACATACGGTTTACTCTTTATATCTAAATATTTTATACATAAGTTTACTCAGCACAAGTGGAAGAAAGCAAAAGGGGGTCAGAACATGCAGGTCACAAAATACAGTGGTGTTACTAGGGGCCAAATTTTTATCCACAAGCTGTAAAAGTTGTAATTTAGCTGTAATATTTAGTCTTAAAGAGTTCTAATTTCAGGTCATTTATTTTCACTGCATTCATTTTAGTAGGTTTAAAGCTCTGTGTAATGATTACCAGTTTACCATTTTTGTGGCAACACAAACTAGTCTATAAAACTAAGTAATCCCCCTGCCAACTGTACCAATTGTCTCTCAAGACAAATTAATCATGTGAGAAGCAACTACTTCGTTGGGGGGTTGGTGGGGTTTTTTTTTTGCTTTCAGTGAGGATTTGTTACGGTGATACAGCTAATCACTAACTGCATTATAAAAAACATTTGTGGTAAAATGTATTGCACCCATCATACGTAAACAAGTTAAACAAACAACATTGTCACTAACACGAAGACCGAAAAGGTAAAGGTATCATCTCCCTTGATGCTAGCGCAAAGGCATACCGCTCACCCAGCAACGCTCCTTTAGCCAGGAGGATGGGAGACAAGGGATTGCAAAGAAACTCCTCATCTGCTACACAGTCAAAATTTCCTCCCAAATCCTAAGATTTGATCGGTTTGTTATAAGCTCCTAAGAAAGAAATCCGAAGATGTTAACCGTCTCCTAGTGTCATGTTAACTCTCTACAACCGGGAAGAATTAAAAATGAAAAAAAGTCATTCTCCCTTTAAAAGGAGGGCATAAAGCTCTGTCTCCCCTGTGCAATATTTGATGCTCCAGTCGCACACGGCTATAAAGACTGACCCCTATAAAGTTGCGGTACCTAAGGGGAGCAGTAGCCCGTGGGCTTGGAGGTGGGGAGGGCTACACGAAGGGCTGGCGCATCGGTGCCCAAATCTCGGTGTCCTGCAAGCAAGGTCCTGGCAGCCGGGCTCTTCCCGCTTCCCCTTTCGCAGAGACCCGCTACGGATCCCCACGACAGGCACCAGCAGACATGTTTATAAAGCCACCCCCGGGGAGAGTGGCAGCTACCCCACGGCTGAGACCGGCACCGCCCTGGGGACCTCCCCAAACCCCCAGCGGAACCCTGCCCCTCAAATGCACCGTCCGCCGACCGACTGCCCGCCCTCGCGTTCCTAGGTTCCCGCTCCGCCTGCGTGCGGTGCCTGCAGATGGGCGAGTGGCCGCGGGGGAAGCGCCCTCCTCGCCTCTTCTCCCCACACACACGCCCGGCCAGCGCAGGGAGGGGGGCGACCCGCTCTCGCCAGTCGCGGGAACAAAAAAACCACCGCTCGGCAGCGGGGCTCGGCGCTTCCCAGGGATGCGCCCGCCGAGAGGGAGGGCTGCCGGGCCGGGATGGCTCCGGATAACGGGAAGAGAGCAGGGAAAGCCCCGGCGCCCCCTCCCCGCCCTGGGAGCGCGGGCAGCGCCGATGCATGGGCATCACCCGAGATGCCCCACCGCGGCCGGGAGGGGGGGCCCGTCGCCGCTGCCAGCTGCCCCCCGCAAACCCGCCGCCGGCGAGGGAGGCCGCTACCCTTTCCCGGGCGCTGCGGCCCCGGGAGGCGCCTGGCCGGCCGGCGGGATGGCGGCCCGGGAAGGAGGGGCGCGGGGCAGCCGCAGCACCCCTGTCCCTGCGGCCGTCCGCCCGCGGGAAGGGAAGCGCTCACGTTGCCAAACCACCTGTTCCGCCGCGGGAGAGGAAGGCGGGATGATGTTGGGGGATGAAGGGCGGGGGGAAAGGGAAGGTTGCGTGGCTGACACGGTGGTGTGGGAAACATGGAGAGGCTTTGGGTGCCCCCCCAGCCTGAGGGTGAGCCGGGGCAGGCGGAAGGCAGGCTGGAGCTGAGAGGCTGCGGGGAGGGACCGGGGAAGTGCCTGAGTCCTGGCCCCCCTAGATCGTCAGCCGCGCAAAACCTCACGGTCTAAAGCACGCACATACCCCGCCGACAAGAAACCTTTACACAGAGCGGTAGAAGGTAAAAGAGGACGCTTAAGATCCTAGTGGAAAGCTATTATAAGAGGGGAACAAACAAACAAACCAACAACAAAAAAGCAAGCAAGGGACAGACGAGAGCGGGGGCTGCGGGGGGAGCGGAGGAAGCCTGCCAAGAGAGGGAAGGTTGCAAAGGAGAGCTGGAAAAGTGTCCAGCAGCACCAGCAGACGCAGCACCCCCTTACCGATATGAATGATTGAATCTGCAATCGCCGCTTTCCAGGTTCGAGTCCAACAGACGGACACGACCAGGATGAGGGAGAAAACTTCCATCTCCACCGGAGGTCCAGGCTTTGTAACAACAGATCTCTTCGCCCAACGGTGCCACCGCGGAGGGCAGCGCGGCGCAGGAAACCCAAGAGTTTGAGGTGCCGCCGAAGGAGCGCGTAAATCCCGGTGGCTGGCACACAGCCGCGGCTGGGCAGGGAGCAAGTCCGGGGTTCTGAGCGCCTCTCTCCTCGGCGAAACCCCGGCGTCACTTCGAGGGGCTCCTGGGCAGCACCAGAGTTGGTGGGAGCGCCGGCAGCAAATCCATCCAGCCCGGGCGCCGGCGCGGGCAGCGGACGCCTCTGCTGGTCAGACAATCCCCATCCTTCCGCCGGGTCCAGGGATCCGCTCGGTCCCGGCTGCTGAACAGCAACTTCCAGCCCACACCACGCACACGCTCACACACACACACGCAGACACGCACACAAGCACAGACACAACCCCTCTCGGCCAGAGAAGCCCCAGGAGCCCCCAGAAAATAGCTCGCCTTCAGCGAGGGAGGAGGAGCGGGCAACCCGGAGAGCAGGCGATCCCGCTTCCAGCAACCAGATTCCTGCAGAAAAAGCCCCCCCGGAGGCCAAAAAACAAAGTGAACTTCAAGGTAATGCAGATAGTAATGCAGAGATTTCCCCCCACCCTTCGCTTAAAAAATTGCTTCCTACAACTGGAGGAAAAATTAAAAAAAATAAAAATATAGAAATCTGCAAATCAAGCCCGGCGTGCTGTCTCTGTCGCGCAAGGTAGTGGTTGGACAGGGCAGGAGCGAGAGGAGGAGTGCCCGGAGCAAGGCAGAGGAAAGCAGATGATAGTCTGCAGGTTGGTTTTGGAGCTCGCTTTGCTGGTGGGATGCGGAGAGAGCTGGCAGCTCCAGCACCAGCCAGCACGTTGCCTAGAAATGGATCACCTAGGAGAAGGAGAGAGAGCGAGAGATAAGTGCTATCAGCCAGAGAGGGAGAAACAGAGAGAGCGAGCGAGTGAGAGCGCTTCTCTCTAATAACCACCTCCTCCCCCTATCTGCAATACAAGGGAGAAACAAAATAGAGCTCTCATCTCCCTTGAAATCTTCAGCTGGGACTGAGGAAGAGACATAGGCAGGAGTGCATACAACCTAAAAATACATTAGGAGGAGGAAAGGGCAAAAGGGGGGAGGGGGAGAAGATCTGCTTGAAGTGTTATACTCAGCTTA
>VXBJ01002547.1:1803312-1815953 GCA_013400055.1 Nycticryphes semicollaris | reverse complement strand
AAAAAAAGAAAGAAAAGGAAAACCTCCCCATTTATTTAACCTTGTAACTCCACTGCAGGTATCAAGTTCAAAGCTATATGGGTACTTTTGCTTCTCGGTCTTTGACAACTGAGTCAGGGACGTTGCCTGAAGGGGAAAAGGGAAAAAAATTAAAAAAATCAGGGACACCTGGCCTCATGGGGAAAATGAAGACCTAAAAATCTATTAATATTACTTTAATTATCTGTGTTCTTGATGGAATTCTCACAGTTCTTTAAAGCAATGGATTGGCTTTTTTCTTCCTCTTTCTTTAGATAGTGGAGAAATTTCTATGGAAAAAATATTCAGAGTGCACTTTTCACACTCAGACTACTATGAATTTGTTAACCAATTAATCTGCACACTTCTCATGCTGTAGTTAAATACATTATCCCCATTACACAGACAGAAAATTGCACAGAGGTTAAGTATGTTCCTATAAACTAGTCTAAATCCCCACTTTATGTCTTGTTACACTTTCTTTTGACTTTGATTATTCTAGTCACATAAACTAGTCTAAATCCCCACTTTATGTCTTGTTACACTTTCTTTTGACTTTGATTATTCTAGTCACACTAGAGACAGGATGCAGAAGTCAAAGAATTGCTCCATCATAGTGCTATATCCTAAACTCACACAAGCCATTGATAAAGACCCAATAGCCCTTTTAGAAGTCTAAACAGAGGCTGATCAACCCCTTTTCTTCAGAAAGAAACTTGGTTTTGGAAGACATCTCCTTAATTGTAGCACTTATATGCAAGTGGGATATAAAGAACTTAATCTTTCTCCTGACTTGCATATGTCTTCTTTCAGCAATGTACTAGTTAACAAGCACACTTGTACATTTAACAAATATAAGGATTTAGTTCAAGAGGAATAAATAAGATTTTTAAGAAAAGACAAACTAAGTCAGTGTTAAGGAGCAAAATAACTGGATCTATAAAAAAACCCCACCATCAGCAGTCTCTGCTTTGCTTGTGTCCACATTGGCAGGTGAGTACTTCCCTAAAAATGGTAACACTCAAAAGGCTTCAAGCCAGATCCAAAGCACAAGGCAGAGCTCATCTTCTCACTGGCTAGAATGGGCTTTCTCTCTTTCAAGTGCTGTAACAAATCACAACTAAAATTGACTTTAAGAGACAAAAGAAAAGGCACATAAAGAGAGCAGAAATTGATGAGCAGTGTGAAGCAAATTCTCACAAATTATGACACTCACATGCTGCAAGTCACAGATCTGTTATCAATAGCAGCAAAAAAATCCTCTTTTTTTCCCCTAAAAATTACAGTTTATGCATATGCATTATGCATACAGTGTAATGGGCATTAATTTCACAAGTAATAAATTCTGATTCATAAAAGAAGCTTTTGGAGCTGCTTCAGTCATTATTACTTCTCCACAAAAAAACAGAGTTCACAAGAAATGTTAATTCACTTTTTGGGGGAGCATGTCAGAGCAGTACCCTTCAATAAGGTACAATGCACAGTAGGCAGAATAGGAAGTGTAATGGAAACTTTTGGAAAATTGTAAGTTTTTAATCCTCAGTTTAGATAATGCTAAGAATTTTGAGGCCTTATCTAGAAAGCAGCTATCCTTACAGACTCTTTAAAGCATCCAGTACGCTCAATTGGCCACACTAAATGGAAATTTTTGCTTAAACATACTTAACAGGACAGGAGGCATAGCCAAGAGTTTGTAGTTCGCAAATACCCTCTAACTAATAAAAATGCTTTTGGAGTATAGTTCTGAATAATAATTCCAGTTGAAGGAGATTAAAGTAAAGTTAAATTGTAAATTCAAATAAACTTACTTTAAATAATGAATGCATTATTGACTTCATATGCATCCACCACAGAGATAAATAATTTTCACTTCCTCACTTTCATTCACATTCAAAAATTGGTGTCTTCCTTTTAAATAGACTGAAAAATCTTACGCTATACAGTTAGTTCAAGGTATTAGAGAAAAATGTTGAAAAAAGGATAACAGTCTCTTCTACTTAATATACAGTAAGCTTTGGCAGACAGTTAAAGTTAGAGAAAAAAAAAGAATTCAAGAACAGGAGTTATTGATACTGTGAAAATATTATAAAAGGAAAAATAGACTAATCATCAGACCAGGGTGAACTCAAGCCTCTATTAAGCCATGAGCACCATTCTCAGGACTTCAGCAGTTGCTGCCTCAGGCACTTTGGAAACTTAAGTCCCACAGGTTTCAGCTATGCTACTCTTCCTTCATTACAGTTTCCCTCCCAAAATGTTCTCAATTACATCAACATCACTTCAGCTGTACTATTAGCATCCATGGGAGAAGCACCACCATTGACCAACCAATCTAACAACAGGCAGTAGTTTTCTTCTTTGTAGTAGTCTCACTAAAAAGTGGTTAATGGTTGATATACCATATGTTTCCACTGCTCAGCTATTACAGTGTTGCACATTAAAGCAACCCCTTGAGCAACAGCAAAGAAAGGATGTTGTTGTAAAACAGATGTAGCAGGGAGGGCAAAAATGTCCATCTAATGTTTATTTCCTCACACCCACTTTAGCCAAGTCAGCCTGGGACCTGAGATTCTAACTACAGAGGAAAGATAACTAAATACAGAAATCTCACTTAAGTGTTTAAGACTAAAGCCTTAAATTTGACAATACTATGCCCCTTTTCCCATCTGGTTGGTGATACAGACAGATCTACCCATGCAGATGTCAACTTTTGATTTAATTAATTCTAAGTCCCAGGAAATCCTTCATGTGTTTGAAGGAATTAACATAGTGATAACACAGTATCGCTTACAACCTTCAGTGTTGGGAGGTAAACAGTATAGCTAAGCCTTGCAAATGACAGTCCTAAATTACATACCAATTATGTATGGAGTGGTGGTTGACACACAAGAAAGCTGTGCTGTCATACAGCAAAACGTGAACAGGCTAGGAAGTTGGACGAAGAGGAACCTAATGAAGTTCAACAAGGGCAAATGTAAGGCCTTGCACCTAGGGAAGAATAACCCCATGCACCAGTACAGGTTAGAGGCTGACCTGCTGGGAAACAGCTCTGTAGAAAAAGACCTGGGAATCCTAGTGGTCAACAGGATGACCGTGAGCCAGCAATGTGCTCTTGTGACCAAGAAGGCCAATGGCATCCTGAGGTGCATTAAAAAGAGCATGGTCAGCAGATTGAGGGAGATCATCCTTGCCTTCTACACTGCCCTGGTGAAGCCATGTGTGGAGTACTGTGTCCAGTATGGGGCTCCGCAGTTCAAGGACAGGGAACTGCTNTGTCCAACCTGCTCTAGGTGGACCTGCTCTGGCAGGAGGATTGGTCCAGATAATTTCCAGAGGTCCCTTCCAGCCCCGTATCATTATGTGATAGCATTCTCACACATAAGCATTAGACATGCCTTTTGCACACCAGCATTTGATATTTTATATTCCAGTGTATTGCGTAAACTTACAAAAAGTTTAGATTAAATCAGATTACATGCCAGGCTAGTCCACTGGTCCATTTCCTCCNCCGGTCACCAGACCCTGTACTGCAACACCTCCAATGTTTTTTATACAAGAAGGCCTGTAAGTTACTACTTCAGAGGAAAAAAAACCCAAACCCAAACAGTATGCACCCATCCTGCTGCTCTGTGCTGTGCACAGTGGGAACAGAAGACAGGAGAAAATCCTTCCTGACCCTACTAAGCCATCACCTCCTAACTTGAAGTTTGATATTCAATTAACCTTTTCATCTGAGCTTGCATAGTTATAAATCTTGTTAACAGTCACACAGGTACCCTAAATATAAAAGAAATAAAAAAGGAAAAAAAACCCAGCAGCATTAAACTCAGTGACCTTCTGTAACAGTGAATTCCAGCAGTGTCAACTGACCATGAAAAATAACATTTCTTTTACTTGGTTCTAATTTACTTCCTTCTCTTTCATAAGATATTGCAATATTATTGCATTGAGGGGTGGGATTAAAAAGAACTGATCATCTGTTACAGTACAGAACTATCAGTCACAAACAGTCATACCCAAATTGCTATTGATGCCATCTGAACATGGAAGAAAGATCAAGAAGGCCCACCTACTATTGCTAAGATCGGTTTCTATTTCTGGACTTCTAATATCATTTGTTTTAATTTTCACTGCAGCTTCTTCTTTTTCAAGACTTTGTGGGTCATTTTTAAAATGAATGCTCCTGACAGGGGAACTAATTCTGTGAATCTCCATATTTCTTTGACGGCTTTTCAGAAGCATGTGCTTTTTTTTTTTTCTCTTCAGATGATATTTGGAAATTCTGAATTGTCACCAAATATTAACATTCTAGATGAAACGCAGGACCCTGTAACACCCTCAATACTACAACTCTCGAAAGATAACAAGCAGATTCGGCAACCGGATCAGCTTAGGCAGCTTCCTGTAGAGAGCCATTTCAGTGGGCACAGGATCTCCCCCTAAGGATGTCATTCCTAGATCGTATCCTAATCTACATGTGATGAGGCAAAAAAAAAAACCCAACAAAAGCACCCTTATAATTAATATTAATTTAATTCTTTTTATTTATGATTAAAATGTAAGCTTAACTTTTAAACTTAGTGTACTCAGTGCTGGCCAGGTAAATATTTCATGACAGTAAGACAACCAACCATGGGCCTCCTCCCCTTAATTTGTGTAGGACAAAATGTTCCATTTGAGAATTCTATTTCAATCTAAATAACACCGAGCTTCCTCCTTTTTTAAATCAAAAACTGACAAATATCCCTCACCTTACCTTGGGTTTTTGGTTTGGTTTTTTTTTTTTTTTTTAAATGCTGATATATAGCAACTTACTCACAAACCCATCAAGACACCCTGTGTCACAAGCAAATGTTCCTCTGCCACTGAGCTGATGCCCAGGCTCAGGGAAACATCAGTTTGCTGATGACACAAAACTGGGAGGAGTCACTGACACACCAGAAGGCTGTGCTGCCATACAGCAAGACCTAGACAGGCTGGAGAGCTGGGCAATGAGGAACCTGATGAAGTTCAGTGAGGGCAAGTGTAAGGTCTGAACCCAGGGAGATGTTAGGGGTTGACCTGCTGGAAAGCAGCTCTGCAGAGAGGGACCTGGGAGTCCTGGTGGGCAAGCTGACCACGAGCCAGCAATGCACCCCTGTGGCCAGGAAAGCCAATAGTTTCCTTGGGTGCATTAAAAAGAGCGTGACCATCAGGTTGAGGGAGGCCATCCTCCCCCTCTACTGTGCCTTGGTGAGGCCACATCTGGAGTACTGTGTTCAGTTCCAGGCTCCCCAGCTCAAGGACAAGGAGCTACTGGAGACAGTCCAGCGGAGGACTACAAAGATGGTCAAGGGACTGGATCATCTCTCTTACGAGGAAAGGCTGAGATACCTGCATCTGTTTAGCCTGGAGAAGAGAAGACTGAGAGGGGATATCAGTGTTTATAAATATCTAAAGGGTGGGTGGCAAGAGGATGGGGTCAGACTCTTGTCAGTGGTGTACAGCAACAAGAGGCAGCAGGCACAAGCTGGAACACAGGAAATTCTGTCTGAACATAAGGAAAAACTTCTTTACTTTGAAGAGGGCAGAGCACTGGAACAAGCTGCCCAGAGAGGTTGTGGAGTCTCCTTCTCTGGAAATATTCAAAACCTGCTGGGTTGCATTTCTGTCCAGCCTGCTCTAGGTGAACCTGCTTTGTCAGGGGGCTTGGACTAGGTCATCCCTGAAGGTCCCTTCCAACCCCTACAGTTCTGTGATTCTGTGAAAGCTGCTAGCTCCAAGAGATTATTTCAGTTGACATGTCTACTGAGTCTTTGCTTTACCTGGCATACATTCAAACAAGAAGTCATCTGGGAGGGCTTTTGTTAAGAGGACATCTGTCCATTAGGAAATAGACTTGCTTCAGTGACCACCAAATAACCTTGAAATGAAAGCTTTAGCCTACTGCCAACTTTAAGGTTGTTCTCTGTATTATGACAGAGGTCCAGGTTAATAGGACCGTTTGAATTCTAAGTAGTGGTTCAGGCACTGACTCCATCTGTCCTGTCACACTTTGAGTAAAACACGCACTCTTGGGCCTTTGTCACCTCTTGAACAGTGGGGATAATCTTGCCTTTACTTAATGGAATAATTTGAGGACTAAATTACTTCATTTTTTGAAATGCACAGCATTATGTCCTTTTCCCAGTTTTCTTCATTCTGTTTCTCCATAGCTTGAGAATGTGAATATGTGTATATGTGCAGGAGTGTTTGTATGTGCACATGTAGATAGATAAATAGATAGAAAGTAATTCCATCGCGCCATTACCCAAATAAACAGAACATTAAATATTTGCTGCATTTCAACGGACAGTGCATTTTGTGGCCTTGAATATCTTATCACAAAGGAATAAATACCAAACCAGAATCAAGAGTTATTCTGCTGGTTGGAAGAAATAAAAAAACAATTTGTGCACTACATAGCAAGGGTTTCAAAGCTTTTTGCTTTTTTACAACATAATTATTGAGTTTTGTTGAGAGCTTGTGTCTTATCCTTTATCCTTGCTACACAAAACTCAGAAAGTGGTTATGAAGTAAAGTCAGCCTTAGAGCAACCAATGTTATCAGAGTCAATTAGCATGCACTGATGCTGAGGTAGAATTATTTTGCTTCCCTTTAAACTCACAGTACAGATATCCTGTGTTGCCTGAGCCACCCTGTTATATACCTGTTATGCTACTGGAGGGAGGACATAGTGCCTAATAGCAGTAAAACTTCTTGGGAGTGGTCTGAACAGAAAAAAAAAAAAAGAAAAGAAAACTTGAGAAAACAAAACACAAATAAAAATGGTGTCAAATCAATTAAGTCATTGGCACAGGAGAGAATGCTGTACTCTGAGACATCTATATATGTAATATCTTTTCAATCATATCTAGGTTAAAAGGAAAACAAACAATAAATTATCATTTTCTCTTGCTTTGCCTGCCCAGTGAGTATTATCAAGCCAAATTCTCCTACCAAATTTTTCTCTGTCTCTGTAAGCACCCAGCCAGTCACTCTCCCTTTCTGAGAATCTGAAACTCCCTCTTATTCACCACTTTGCAGAGTTGTTCTGTCCTCCAGGACTTTTCTGGTTCCTCACCTCAGCAGGTGCTCCATCAGGTCTTAGAGCTTGGACAGAGTAAGAATGACAAATGAAGACACAGGACTCTTAGTAGTGGGTAAAAGATGTGTATGTTTTCTGTGTGGTGTCAGTCCATCTCACCCTAGTTCTCCTGATACCCGTTAGTGACTTTTGGGTCATTCTAGCCACTGGTTCAGGCTATAATGTGACTAGAATGAGGGCTGCTTATATTCTGTGGAGAAGCCATCAAGCCAAATACACCAGTTGCTAGGGAAGGTGTGCAAAGAGAAGTTTTCAGGAAGGCTGGAAAACTAGCTTTGAGGATATGGTGAGTTACAGTGGAGAGGAATCTGTAGAAAAGCTTTAATGAAAGAAAGACAGCAGAGCGGTGGCAGAACATGGTGAAGTCACAGTTCAGATTCAAGTAGCTCTTCATGTAGCCTTTTAGTGTCACAGCTGAAGGACTCAGACTATCCTGGATAGTATATGGAGTCAAAGAGCCAACCAAGAGCAAACCATTTTTAACTGATCTCGTTCTGCATCTTCACTGCTGCTGAGAAGAGGAGTTTCAACTGTGACAGTAAAAGGCCAGTCAGAAGTCATCATTGAACCAGAAATGCCACATGCTGTCTGTTTGCTTCATATCATGCAAGACCAGAATCAGATCAGTCTTTAATACTGCAGGTAGTGGAAGAGTTAGTCAGAAAAGGTTAGTATTGGAAAACAGAATTATTGTTGCTCTGTGAGCCCAAGGTTCAAGCAGGAGAAAACCCGGCACATTAGATTATTTTACCTATTTGGAAAAGATAGCAGGAAGCCTGTTAAATTTTCTGGTTTAGCAAAAAATATGACTCAATTATTTGTGAAAGACAAATACTGCAGGCATTGCTAGTTATTGAACACTGTAGTTAAGCTGGCACCTGCAAAGCTGTACGTATTTTTCTATTGCATCTTTATTTGGTATTAATCAGTAGCGTTATATTTGGATTTCTAGCAAGACCAAGATTTTGTGGTGGCAGATAAAGCACAAAATGCATCGCAAAATAGTTCTCACCACAAATACAGTCACTCATTACCCTAAAAAACTGAGTCAGGAAGGCAAACAAGAAAGTCAAGTGTATTTGCGTATTCCCATGGTCGTGTGTCATAAAACACAAAGCAGAATTTGGATTTTCCAAGTTGCAGTAGGAAAACTCCCCCCAAAACTATCCACTCTTTCCTGGATGTATTTAAACATCATCTGGTCTCTTTTGAGCAGAGGCAGCAACATGAGGAAAAAGTAACCTGTGAACTTGCACATGTTTTTAGTATCAATATCCCAGAAATATTTGAGAAGTTGTTGTAACACAAGATTTTAACTATATTATGTGCTACTTTCTGCACCCTGGGTTTAAAAAAAAATAAAATCTCAGTACAAATGAATCTCATGTTTTGCCTAAGATTTGTTGTTCAATACAATTATTGGTAATAGGTTTTTCCAACAAACAAGAAGTTAACTGTACCAAATGAAGACCTGGGTAGAGAAAGATGACTGCTAAATTTGATAACTGTACAAATCACTACTCCTTATGTGAATAGTCAAATAGTTTTCCATGCCAGAAGGCACTAATTGGTCATTATATTGTTGGATATTAGTTTGTTCTTATGTCCATCCTTCAGCTATGAGAGAAATGTTTCCATATACAAGAGTATTTAACATTCTTTATGACACACGTTTTCACACTGTTATTTTCAGTAAGAATTCCTCACCTTTCCTTCATTCTTTTCTCCCTAAAAGAAATACTAAATCAAGGTAGCTGAAATAACCTATTTGAAATTACATGCTTTGATGCATTAAACATAATTTCTGTCTCTCTGTGTTTTCATCATAACAAACAGCATCATTATAGTTGACATTTACCTTATTCCATGGTATTTCTGTCATAAATTAAGAAAGAGCCATTAGATGTGATGACATGGCAAGGAAGAAAGTACCTAACATGATAAATTATTTGTGGTGATTTTTAAGATAATTCATTTTTTTTCTGCACAGTACCCAAAATTAAAATAAACAACCTATTTTTGTCAGTTGGACCTGGCTTCTGTAAGTAGTTTTCACATCATATTTACTCTATATAAATATCCCAACATTTATATATGTATTTCAGTTGTGGAGTGAAAAGGCCACAACCCTGAAGTGCTACTATTTCAATGAAAGACTATCAGCAAGACTTCATTTTAAAGAGCTTCTTGAAAACATACTATTCTAATAAACCCCTACAATAGACAGAAAAGAAGGAAACACAAAATAAAATTATCTTCCTATTATGACCTACTTTTCATTGATGCCTACTTCATTAGCTTAGAATTACTAACAAGTGAAATTTGAAAAGAGAAAAGCTACATTTTCTGTTTTGACTAGGTTAAACATTTTCTTCATATTAGCGAAGTCATGTTGATAAATTCCAACAATTCCTATATAGCATAACTGTAAAATATGTTTTGGATGACTCCAGATACTGCATGTTCCTGCATCATCCCCATCACGCATACATAAAAATTCTACACTATCTATTTACATTGCAAGCTTTCCAGCCATTACTGTTCTCCCTATTCTTTGATCTCTTTTCACTTTTCCTCTTTAATGTTCACTTTTCTGCTCTGTCTCTTTTTCATCAGCTTAAGTCACGAAAAAAAAATATGGTCAGTATACACTGAGGTGACCAATGAAGTATAAGATATTTTTGAGCACCTACCTTTTGAGTGAAAGGAGTACAATTTCACCACTGGGGACAGTGACAAAGTGCCCCATTCTTCAAGTTCACGGTCTAGTCTGAAAAGGCAAATGATAACTATAATTTAGCTCTTTTAAGTGTTACTTGCACTGAATACTTTATATGTCCCAGTAATTAAGAGCATAACTACCCTCCCCCTTCAAAAGTGACTCCATGAAGCCTCATTTTAATCTTCAGAAAAGAAGACATTGACAGTAATATAGTCAGTGTAGTGAACGGCTCAATAACATTCAGTACTTCTATTAGTCATTTGGCTACAGAAGAAGGAGGACGTGTTCAATAAACAATGCTTGCATATGTTACGCTAGCAGCATCATAATTTGAATGCTTAGCAAAGTCTGAAAGAAAAAACTGAGCACCTAATGCACCTTAAATCCCCCACCTTTTAATTACTTTGTTAGACAGTTGTCCAGTTAGTGTAAGACTGCAAATGCAAATAAGTTATTCTGTTAGATAAGCAATTACATGCTTTATGACCCTCCTTATATGACATATTTGAATGCACTTCTGCTGACATGTGAGCTACTTATTTGAATAGCTGTAAACCATTTAGCCTGAATATCTGTTACCTGATAGTATACTTCTCTTGGGTATCAAAAAGTTTTTCAGGTTTAGTAAGTCCTGCTTTACTGAAGCTGTTATTATTTTCCGCTTTTACTCTTTTTCACACACACAGAAATGGTAACATGTTTACACAAATACAGAAGGTTTTGGTCTTTTAATATACAATACTTCTCAAATAATTGCAGGGAAGCATAGTGGAATTGCTTAAGGAGCAAAGACCATCTGATAGTGCTGTGCACACCAGACTGTGGCCCTTGACTTGTCCAAGGTAATTGATGAGCTACAGTCCCAGATTTTAAACTGCCGCTCTCACAAAGTGAATTCCATACTGACACAAGAAGCACCAGTGAGGGGGAAACAATTGTATTAAATCACATTTAAAATATTTTTGACAGGTGAATCTTGGCACAAACTGGAATTACCTTAGGGATTTAAAACTCTGAACGTATCCAGTAACTGGTTAGCATCAAGACTTGGTTACCTGACTCCTGTTCAAATCAGTCAAAGCACACGTCTCTGCTCAGGGCCGAGAGGCTCAAGGCTCAACTCTCTGCTTCAGAGATTTTCAGTGAAATCGGAGGCTTTTCCCATGTATAGAAAGCTGAATACATAAATACAAGTTTGAAAAACTGGAGTTTAATGGCATAAAATTTGTGTATCAGTTCTCTGTACCATTTTTGTTTACCGCTGTTCTTATCAAAATGAAGCATAAAAATCAATAATCCTTAAGAACTGCCATGTGTCCTTTTTGATTGTCAAAGTTAAATGGAGAAAAAAAAAAGTACTTTAGTAGATGACAGCATAAGCAACTTTAATAAACACATTGTCTGCAAGTTTTTCTACCCCCAGTTTTGGGCAAAACTACCAGACACAATACAAAGTAGAAGTAGTTTGATTTCAGTCTCACTACAAATAGAAAGTAAGCAGCTGCTCATTTGTAAAAGAAAACGTGACTTTGCAAGAGGTTATCAAACCTGGACTTGAACTTAAATATATTCATTAAAAGGGTTACACAGAAGAAGTCCAGCAGGCAAAACTGAATTAAAAAAAGAGAAGTAATAAATTAAGCACTTTAGACTAACTAGCTGTTTCCTATCAAGCTAGATATAAAATTAATTATTTCAATATGAAAATCAGACTTTTAGTAGAATGAAATGAGAATTCAATTGCTGGGTCTTTTCGGGGGATCAAAAATAAGGGAACTACACCCCCGATTTGATAGAAAGCCACCTTTAAAGAAAGAAAAAGTCATCTCTAGGCACTCATAAAAACATCCAGAAAACTAGTTTCATATATGGCAATATGATATTTTTTCCAGCATTTTGGACTACAGGGTGGGGGGAGAACCCCACATGTCCTCTTTCTGCTGGATGACCTTATGTTATCCAGACCCATGTTTAAAACAACACAGGGCTGTGGATAAGGACTGAAGCAAGAGGGGACTGTTACACTTTCCTGTGGCATACAAAGAAATCCAAAGGGACACATCCAATGATGGTGTATAGTTGAATAGATGGTTGGAGTTTTGCCATCAATTTAATTGTTCTTTTTTTCTTTTCTTTTCTTTTTTTTTTTTTTTTAAAAAAAAGAAAGAGAAAAATAAGGCAAACCCTGCAAGTTGAAGGGTGGCAGAACCAAAAACTTTACAACTTTGCATGATACATTGCTATCCAAAAAAACCCAAACAAAACAACAATGACAAAACCAAACCACCACACCAGAAGAAACATTACCACAGATTAAGCTCTAAGGCAGCACGGTGGCTGGAACCTGAATCTCTGTGTATCAGGTGAATTCCCAAATTACTATGCTATTAATACAGTCTGGATGAATTGTGGTCAGAGCTCTCAGGCCATGGTTCCCTGAGCGGCGGCCTGGCCAGAACAGAAACACTTGCCATCCCTAGATAACCAAATCACTGGCAGGACAGAGGCCCTCATACGCACCTAGGACTACTTCCTGACACAGCAAAGGTGAAAATGCAGCACTAGGACCTCGTGAGTACTCCTTGGTACAGCAATTTAATCAATGTACCTCAGCCTCTCCTGACAGAGCTGTCCCACTTTCTATAAATAATGCTCTAGCTAAGGGAGACTAACTCTCTACTTAGGCCAGTCTCGCATATGATTTAATTTGGACCTTCTACTTTTGCAGTGAATGGCCTTGTGCATAGAAGTACTGGTTATTCTGGGATTGCACCC
>VXBJ01002547.1:1786843-1803287 GCA_013400055.1 Nycticryphes semicollaris | reverse complement strand
CCCCCCTTTATGTTACCTTTTTTTTGAAGATGCACTTTCTAAGAGTTAAGATTATTACAGGAAGGATGAAGATTTAAAAACATTAAAAACATCTCTGAAAATGATTGCTTGTATTGAATACCAAATCCATGTATTTTGCAATGGCTCCACAATTAATTTTTTTTTAAGGTTGCTATATCAGAGTGAGACAGTTACATTGAAACTCTTTTATATTTTCAACTTTGGTTTTAAAAGTGCTGAGGAACCTAAGGCAAAAGACAAAGATGTGCACTCATATTTGTTAAAAACAAAACCAAAGCCAAAACCAAACAAAAAACCACCAAAAAAACAATTACAAAGAGGCTAGTCTTGAGTTTGCAGTAAACATCAGTACAAGTAGAAGAGCCCACCCCCAACTTGACACATCCCCAGCAGGTCATAACCAATGAAAGGAAAGCCAGTATACAACATACAGACTTCTTCCTGAACTCCAGCCCAGTATCAAAGTAACTACCCTTTGTTTCATCTCCTTTTAGTATTCTAGAGGAGGGACGAGAGTACTTTTTGAGACGGAAATTGTAAGGGAGACAAAGGAACAGGGTCAGTGTTTAGCAACAAGTAAGACTCCCTATTGCTCTTGTCCGTACGTGCGATATCCACTCCTTGATAGAAGTTAGTCTGAAAAATCTTTAGAGAGAAAACAACTAAAGAACAGTGTCATGGGCAAAACTAATGATACACAATAGTTGTTAGGCAACTTTAGGTTGTTCGATTTTTAAGCAAAATAAATTTTTGCATTATGCATCCTCATGCAACTGAACATACATGCAGACCTTCCCCCCACACACCTCAAAGCATGCAAAAACATTTTCCCCCCTCAAGTGGGGAAAAAACCCAAACATTTCATCTGGTTAGTGACATTTATGATACCACTTAGATTATCCCACAGGAGACCTTTAGCTCTCCAGTTTTCAGGAAACACTCTGCTTGACGATTTCTAGTCCACATCGTCTCAGAGTTACTGTTACATACTGTTTGTGAAATCTGTTTGTGTCAAATAAGCTTCCATGCTATTTTTAACAGTGCCTGCTCAGCATAATAAGCCATCATTTTATCATAACAGTACATAACAGACAACACAGATTTAAAAGACAGGGTAAATTGCTTCATTGGTTTTTGTCTGTGTGACTAGGAAACTCTGAATGTATTCACATGCATTTAGATACTTTGCTTTCCAAGTATGTCATGTTTCAGACTTCTATTGTAGATCAGAGATAAAAAGGAGACAAAAAGTGCCCACAGTTAATAGGAAAATATCCACATATATATTTATCTACAAAACAGTATTTACATGAATTTTTAATTTCAATTTACACATATACTGATACTCCACTTTTGACAGTTGATCTGAGGTTTTTTTAAGAAAACCTACTCCCAAAAGTACAAAAGTACTCCATCACTGAACCGTAGAAAACTTCTGAATTTAAGATACCTTTACCTGCATTGTTTTCCTATACATGTCACATAAAATAAAACACACAGTTTGTTGCTGGTTTTGATTTTCCTGCAGTAGTTCTGTTCACTTTGAAGTAGCTTTCAGTTCTTGCTAAAAGTTACATTAATATTTGGGGTTTTTTGCCTGGTGTCTTGGATTTTTATATGGCAAAATGTTATACTGTCTGGCTAGGAAACTGGCTGAAGCTCATTGAAGTTCCTTAAAGATGCAATATTTTTGAGACTCCACCACCAATACCTCTCCAATAAAACTTTTAAAAGTCAAATATGTCCTTATATAATTTTAAACTAAAGAAGCTACCAGAAGAACGAAGTTGCAGCCTGTTATACCAGTAGTAAAGCCCTCTCTCAACATTTCCATAACATTCATCAGCTTTCAATAAGGTATGCAAATATTAGGTTGATTGGCTGTCTTATATACCTCCAAAAATAGTAATGAAACAAAGCAAAGAAAAATCTCAGATAAAGCTGGGAGCATTAATATTTCACAAGTTAATAAATATTTTTTAAATTTTAACTTTACATACACATTTATACACACACAAATATGCATTTTATATATATACAAATAATATATATATGCACACATTTTAGCAACCAAACACATTTTCTTTGAAGTCTGATTTGCTTTCACTGTATGATACATGTCTTAATATGACTTGCCATGCTGGAAAGGTGTATAGTATATACTAAAAGGCAATAAGATACCCCTGAATTATTTGTCTAAAACAAATGTCTTATCTCATCTGTTCTTTCAGTCATGGAAGTTAAGGATCATGGAGACAGTAAGTGTGCATCAATCAAACAGCATGTAGAACAAATATGACTTCCACTTCTGGTCTCTCTTTCTCAGCCCAGGAATTTTCCTGAAGGCTTTTCCTCTCGTTAAATTAAAATTTGTTAAGTTCGTTTTATACTTACGTCAGTGGTTATACTCATAATTTTGGCTGAAACACAGTATAGTTTGGTCAACAGCAAATGACCATCAAGAATATAGATGAATTACAGGTCCACAAATCTTTGAACTCACTTTTAAGAGAGAGCTGGGAAAAAGAGCAAGCTAATTTGATGAAAATAATCCATAAGATTGTTATGTATCAATTGATTTTTTTTCCTGCAAATTTAGTGATGATAGGTACATAATGATCATTCATTTCTATCATAAATAAACTCTGCTCAATAAGATGTATTTTTATGTGTTCTATAGATATGTCTTTTGCATCTAGCAAGGCCACTTTGATCACCAAGAATAGTTATAAGTAGGTGTGAGACCCTAATAGTTATGAGGATCCGTATTTTGCTAATGTAACACTCCACTGACATGTTAACAACTTACCTAAATACATCAGAGAGTTTTCATCATTTGTTCACTTCAGACATTCTGATTTCTTTCAGACGATGTATTCATTTCACTCAAAGCTGTCAATTTGTGGTGTTCCTTGAGTGCATAAAATTTCTTTAGTAATTGAATCATGTATTTTTACTTTCCAGTTTTAAAACACAGATTTTGAAAACTCACTCCTCACCTGGCATTCACTTAGTCTCAAAAAGGTGCATGTCTAAGATTTGTGACTTCTCCAAATATTAATTCCATGCCTAATTAAACTACTCAAATTGCCACAGTTAGTAAACTTTTCAGTATACTCCCCAGCAAAGGAATTTCCTTTTTGTCTCATTCCTACAGAGATTTGGAATTTACCTGATTTTTTTACTCAAATCCAAATAATCTAAATTGTTAATATGCAGAGTCACCTATTGTAGGTTCATGATGTTCTCTGGTAGAACATCAAGGGTTGTGAAACTCTTGCTAGGAAAGCAAAACAGAATTTTGCTTTAAAAAAACATCCTAGCCTCCCTGAGCCATTTTTGTTTCTGCACAAAGGTCTCAAGCTCATCTTAATTTTTGTCTGAAATGTTTCTTTGCAGAGTCTCTTCTAAATGTCCTGCAGGTGGTTCAGAAAGCCAAACAGTGTTCACAAGTTCACATAGCTTCACTAGTTTCTCTAGTGTCTCATTCCTCTCAGTTATAATTTCCTTGTTCTTGTGAATTAAAGATGTGTAATTATATTTCTACCTCCAATTTTTAATTTTTTTTTTTTTTTATTACATAAGGACTTTGAGGAGCCTATTTGAAGATGCATTAAAAATATGTTTTGTATTGGTCATTCTGACATTAACTGGAGATTTCTGGGAAAAACCTACTAAAACTACTGATTCTGAATCAACACAGTATCAATTCAATGAGCTTGTGTATATATCATGCAGTATCATTGTTACTGCAGCAGTGACCTCACATCATGGATCTGGATTTCACTTTCAATGATGCTATTTACTCAATTAGCGTGGGAAGTAACAATACAAAATCTGGTAAATCAGCACAATTTTAGCACACCGTAAATAAGAATATAAAATAAAACTGGTTAGGCTGGTTTCTTTCCATTAACCTCTCTTAAGCGTGGCCAAAAGCAAGTGTTCACTTTCTCTCTAAATAGTTTAAGTAGAAAATACCAGAAATGAGGCAACAAGTATTTTCACAGGATTGTCTGTGTTCAAAAATAAAGTTTGAAACAAAGCATGGGGTTTTCAGGTTTCCCAATTTCTATGCAATAAAATCTGATAGTCTGTGTAAGTTGCACTCCATTATGGAAAGCAATAGTGAGTTTTTAATAATTTTCTGTGTAGAGAGATTTGTTTAGTCAAAATTTACTGTAAGCAAATTTTTCAGCTCACTTATTTGGTCAGGCACTGGCAACTGTTTGTTTCTCCTGAACTTCACCAATTTCTCCAAATTTGCCTCTCCATCTACAGTCAATTTTTTTGTCATCTAGTGACAGAGCAAGATTGAGCACTTCTAATTGTGCAGCATATCACATTTCAGATTGCCATGACACCAGGGAAGGACTATGAAATATATATTCTCTTCTCTCTGAAAGCTGAGAACTCTTCTAATCAGCTACGCTTTTCTCTGTTTTTTACTTCCACCCATCACATGACAAATATGTCAAACAAAGCACATTTTAGAAGATAAGGAATAAATACATGCAAATTCTACACATTTTCCTTTCTTAAAATGCCTATCTTCAAATTATGTTTTTATCTGAAATATGAGTAGATTTTTTTCCTTCCCCGTAGTGTGTGTGTGTAGATATACAGAAACAGTTGAACTTTAAGCGTGAACAGTGACCATTACAGCAGTTCAAGATATTTTTAAGGGATCGTTACCTATGGTTGATGGGTTTGGAAATAATACATCCTTTATCCACTAGTACAGATTCAAGCTAAGTTAGAATGTGACCAAGATATTGTCGAAGTACTTTTAGCATTCTGTGTTTAGGTATTTCACATTAGAAACAAATAAACAAAAAAAAATCTCCAACCAAACCCACAGTTCCTATGAAATGATAAAATTTTCAAATTTTTCAATTTTCCAGAAAATAGAGAAAGAATCAGATACCGAAAATAATCTGACTAGTTTGCTAAAAACAGGAAAAAAATAAGTACATCAAAGATTTGCTTCAGTTTGTCCACTTTAGACCAGGGTATGTAGGAGCATCCCAAGAATCTGATTTTGTGTGTGGTTGAAAAAACACCTTTGTGGAAACAACACTGGGAATTTCCCAGACAGGGTTGTTCCACTGACTTCTCTATACAATATTTATTTCTAAAAATGGTAGCACTGTGAGCTCCCTGTTATTGGGTGATCCTTTCTATCAGCTTCTCCTCATTGAACATATTATCTTAAGTAAAAGAGAGACTGCAGGTCCATCTGCAAAACTCTCTCCGGCTTTAACTCAGTCACTCAGTTACATATGTACATACCTATTACTTGTAAATGGGTTTGGATCAGCAGCCCAAGGGAATAATTCCAAAAGATTTGGGCTGTGCAGGAAAAGTTAGAGGAAGCGACAGGCCTGCAGGCTTTCTCTGACTACAAACAATACATGAAAAGGAAAAAAGTTGGTTTGACTGTTAAAAATAAGCTATGCTTGCAGGGCTGCAAGACAGATTTTATGTTACAAATGAGTATACATTCAACAGGGACAATAAATGAAACAAGGGAAATATAATGAATACAAAATCCTACAAAACAAGTGAATGAATGGCCCGTATTTAACCTGGAGTGACAATTTAAGAAGACATACTTCTGAGGTCTTTCTCATCTCCTGGCAAGACCTCACTGTATAAATCTAACATTAAAATGCCTGTAGGGTTTTATTTACAGTGAGCTGAAGACTATGCAAGTTCATCTAGCAGTTATCTCTTTCAACAATAAAACGATAGGTCAGCAAGTCCAAAGGTTTTTACTTATTTTCATGGTTTGTGAATTGATATTTGAAGATTATTTTGCTCTGTGCATTTCAGTAACAGAGTCTGCCTAATATCAGCTCAGTGGGAAACCACGAGAAAAAAACATCTCTTTTTTCAAGCTATTGGTATTTTCAAATATGTCATTCTGTATTGGTAACAGACACCAGGATTTTCACTGGGATTTGTGCTTCTAAATCAGTGGGACATTAAAAAAAAAAACCTGTAAAGAACCTTGCAAGTGAATTCTGTGCCTGAAAGTGTGCAGGTGGTGGGGGAGAGGAAAATAAGCAGTCAAGCAACAGGCTGTCAACCCATTGCTGTATTCCAAAATCTGAAAGAGTCTTACCAAAGGGCATGCACCATTCCTCAATATTGAATTTTAAAACCTCAGAAAAGCACATGACTTCAATTTCTTGGTGCCTCTCGTGATTGATTTTGTGTCAATTTCACAAGATCTGCCAGTAAACCTATGCAGTTAATTCCTTCTTGGCATTACTCTATTTTTTACCTCAGCTGTATAGAGAAACCCATGAATAGAGCTACATCAAGAGACACATAATCTGCCAGTTGGGACAGACCTTATAAGAAGGATACCTCAGTGTTCCCAAATCAACATAGGGACTTCAATTCTTTACATAAATATCTCAGAAAAACATAATGGACCACAAAATTTTTAAGCAGATACTGCTTCCAGTATTTCTTGTTTGTTTATTTGGATTTGAGGTATTCAGCTGAGGTGTCCAAACCAGAGATAGAAACCTATGCCTCAGTAAATGTATAAGTGTTTATAGAAACTAGGATCTATGCAATTAGAGCAATGGCATTTGTCCTGCTGCTCAAAAGTGTGTCTCTAGGGTGGTTCACCTTTTGCTGTGTTGTGCAACACAAATACCCAAAGGTGACACCTGTTGGAGGATTTCGATCATTTTCATGGTAGCATTTCATAGCACTGTGGGAAAGGCACCCATTAAATTCAAAAGCTGTAGCACCTGATCAATGACTGCATATCTATCCAAGGAGTAGGATCGTACTTGATATTCATCACCTCATAACTCATGACAGATTTGAAAAAATTACCATGCAGCCATGTATATAAGCCATTGAATAGAGGGGGCTGAATATCCCCATTTTACCTCCAATGGTAGCCATCTGGAGGACAGGAAGGAGCGCAACCATGTCAGGCCTAAGGAATATAAACAAATACATGGACATGCAAGCAGAGCTCAGCATAATATCCTGAGAGGGATCTGTACACTAGTAAGTCTTTACCTTTCCACTGGCCTCTTTCTCATAGGATGTGCCCCAGTATATCACCATAATCCCAATCACAATTTTTACATCTCGTTGACAATAGTAAGTAGTTTTATTCAAGTCACCAGTCCTGAAAAAAATTGGGGGAAATAAACTTTGCAGCCCTCAGTGCTCAAAACTTGAGGGAGGCTGCTTAGATTCATGGATAAAAATTTTGAGGAGTCTCTGAAACATAGTCAGGTTGCATACTTCTATGCACATGAATTTACCACCTTGTGTCATTATTTGCACACCCATTTTTTCCTTCAGAAGCTGATTAACAGCAAAGAGGCCATCATAGCCTTTAGCATTCAGCGCTGAGAAAGAATAGACCCATAACTTTGTGCCCATAAAAAAAACAAATAAAGTCCACATGACCTGTCATGTCCTCTTTAAACTCCCATTCTTATTCGGTTTTCCCTCCCGTCCCTTCTTCATCCTAACGGGCATTTAGTAATAACTCTATGTAAAATATGTCATTCAGGATATGTATCCTGGTCTCCTGCATTCTTTCCACATTATAGGTAATATAGTCCTGCCTTTCTCCTGGATTTTAGACCACAGGCATGAACCATTGGTGCTGGTTCGAATTACAGAGATTATCATCACTGTTATTGTGATCAATTAAATTTTTGTCTGTAATTTTGGGATGGGGACAGACTGCATCATACTGCATACCCTGCCCCTAAAGGCTTTTACAGTAACAACAGTGAAGCAGAAAGTCCATTCAAAACACAGTTCTCTTAACTTTGCAGGAGAGTACTGACCTAGTCTAAAAATTTCACCATGTTCATGGTGTTAAATTAATAGCACAAGAATATAGTCACACAAGCTGAAAATTTCCAGATGGAGCTGAGTGTAATCTCCATGTTCAAATGGGCAGCATAAAAGATAAAAAATTTGCTGCACAGCCTGAAGAAATGTTTCGTAAACTTCACATAGTGGTACCTGGTTTAAATGAAAAAATCTGTATTCTTCTAGCTCTGAATCTCCGGATCAGCCATTTCCACCACTGAACATGCTTTATGGAAGTCATGAAATGATCTGAACGGTAGCTTGTGTCTTGAACAGAGCAGCACTCAAGAGCTGTCAAAAAAAGCCCAAACTAAATATTTAGAAGTCTGAAGCTGTGAGTAAAGAGAGGAAAAAAGATGAAAATCAATCGTACAACGACTCTTCCAAAACAAGAATCAGAAATGCAGCAAATATCCCTGTTTTGCAATCATAAGAGAGAAAGTCTCTCTCCCTCTCCTTAGATTTGGCATCTAGACTTGTACAATTACAATAGCTGCAGGAAAATGCTTTATGCTTCTCGAACAGGTAATTTTCAGCTGCTCTGTAGAGATGATTTGGGAAGAGTCTGGTGATTTCTGGGATCTGATAGAAGACTAAATAGGTCATAATCTGAATAATTTAGCTGATGAACTCTAAACTGAAATTCCAGTAAAGAGTTTACTAGAGTTCAACCTAAAGTAGGAGGGGGATGATGATGATGATGGGACAGATCAAAACTAATGGTGTTTTCTGATAATATACTATTGCATTTCAATATATAGACTGTACTTATGATGTTTCTTGTTTTATATCTTTCAGTGACTAACCACAATAGTTTAGATTAGAAAGGACCTCTGGAAGTCATATGCTCCAACCTACCTCTTGAAACTAATGGCTTATTCTTTCTATATATTTTAACCATTACTTAGGCTTTAAGTGAGTGAACAGTAGAAGGCAGTCTCAGAGACATGCCTTTTCTTAAGAAACACATCCCACATTTTATCAGTATCCACAGATGAAATATTCTACTGAACTGGAACAACAGACCTTAGAGACACAGGTTTCTGTTTCACAGAAATACACATTTCTCTATATTCCCATTGAAATGACAAGCAATCCTTATGTCCTGCTTTACATATGAGAAGAGAAACAGGCCAATGTGAAAGTAAGGTGATCTCCTCACAGTAGAAAGGTGGCCTCTACTCATAACCATCCCCATGTCGAATGAAAACAACCTCCTTTCCTTTCCTCCATACGTATTTTAGCTTACTTTGTCCAAACCAACAAAAAAAAGATAGGTTGCTAGTTTGTGGTCCAGTATATTTTCATCCCAATCTCCATCTATTTCTTCTGCCATTTAAAGAGAAGAACCCAAGATCTGTTTCATCTTACACTTCTTTACACAGTAGAATATCTGGATGTATCTTCACCATGTAGGGAAATAGGGTCTGTGTCTGCCATATGACAGTGTCTTTAAAAGATCTACTCATATTTGGTCAAACTATGGTGATGGCTGAGTTAATTAGAGCTTTCATTCTCAGCTGATGGGGCTGAAGGACTCATCACTTAAAAAATAGGTAGATATTTCCCTGCAGTGTGTTATACAATTTCTTAGCAAGTCTCCCTGTCTCTCATTCTTTTTGTAAATGACGAAGAGAAAATTACTACTGGTATATTAGGTTAGTATGGCTCATTACCTGGGTACATGTGGAAAGAATTGTAGTAGTTTTAGTATTAAAAGATTTTTTTTAAATTATCATTTTATTAGAAAACAAACAAACAAAACCAACACCTTGTATTTCAAGTTTCCTTTTTGCTGCCCTATTAATTGGAGGAATGACAATGTTTATTCAGGCAGATAGACTACTGCTTATCCTTTGGCAGATCTGAGCCCTTTGACTTGCACACACAAATAAATGAGAATCTTCCTTTTGATTCCACTAGGCTTCAGTTCAAACACTTCATTTTCAAGGCACTTTAGGCAGAGAATTGACAACATTTAAAGACACGACTAGCTGCCCACTCAATGGTACACCAGGCTATATACTGCCTTCCACTATTTAAAAAAAACCCAAAATAATCAAGAAACACACACTACACGAACACTCAGGCACAAAAAGGAAAAAGAAGGACAAAATACACCACACAAATTCATTCCATCACTTGTGACTCCTGTATAGACAGTGAACAAAGATAAGATCTGCTTTCTGCAGCACTTTTGTAGATGGAAATTTTCTCACACGGGACTTAAACAAAAATGAAGTCACAATGCCATTGGGTTTTATTGGTCATAATGGAGCAAAGCTTACTTCACAGAATTACATAATAGAATAAATAGTCTTTTGACAAAAAGACTGTCTACTGACATAAAAGACTGACTGATATAATTACATAATTAGGGTTCCACTATAATAAGGGGGGAATAAAACCACATATAAACTATTAGAATCTGCTACCAAGTAAAGATATTTTATCCCTTTGTATAGTAAACTAATTATGTTAGTGAAGTTCTTGCCTTAAGAATGATACTGGGGTGCTTTTCAAATGAGCTTGCAAGTGAGTAATGGCCAGAGTAAAATGACTTCAAAAGGTCAAGAACCACCCTGTCTCCCATCAGTGTAAATGCTAAAAGCTTAAAATGAGGAAAACCTAAGCTAACGTGGTCTCTTTGTAACGTACCTGTCTACGTAAAGAAAAACGAGTAAGTACTTGTCTGAAGTGCAAAGGAGAGGAGACAACAGCTCCCATATTGTACAGGAAAATTTGTTACAGTTGCATTTTGTGTCCAGGTTGTTGGCAGATGCTATCAATTTAAATGTTTCATGAACAAAACCGTTTTCAATGATTTCTCTTATTTAGTAGTGTAAAGTAAAAGTAGTAAGAAATGGAGGTGGATTTGTTGAGTATACTGGCCTACTGCTTGGATAAACAATGGCTCTCTGTTTATTTTATTATGTCATAGAGCACCAAGAAAGATGTTAAAAAACTCTGAGCATCAAACCAAAAAATTATTCATGTTTTCAACAAAATTCTGTATGTCAAAGGCCTGTATTGTTAACTGCTGCAGCCTCACTAAGGAAATAGTTCTACATGCCAAATCAGTATCTGCATTTCCCTCTAGACCCTCTTCAAGTTTCTGAATACCTGTCCACTACAGAAATTGCACTAAGTCTTTCTTCTATAGGATTTGCTTCCCTTGGAGGATTTTTTCCAGACCACATTACTTAGAATTAAAATTGCAGTCATCAAACAGTCAAATCCATTGTGTTTTGAGGCTACAGCGTGTTGAGTTCAATGAAATTTGTTGCTGCTCATCTATTTGTGAAACCAGTTCTTTAAACACAAGGGTCATGTCTACTCCTAAAGCTACAATAGTTTAATTATATTATGTATTATTATTATTGTTTCATGCAAAACACTGGTAATTTTGTTTATGTAGGTTACAGGTGTTCAATTATATTCTTTACTAAGTTACTCCATTAACTATATTTTTAGTGCTACTTTCTTGAGAAATATTTTATTCTGCATACTTTCAATGGGAACAATCATATTTTTACTTTTGTTCTCTGTCAGTGGTAATAATACTTAAGTTACATGATTAAGCATCCTTCATAGTATTTCAGCTATTATTTTAATTCTTTTCTGCTTTAGGTGCTTCCTCGTAATTCTCCAGTAGGACTTTATGGATAGACAGGTGTAGTAAACTATCTTCTGGCTAGAGAGTATTTTCCAATTTAGTCAGCAATCATTGGTATAACTGTTCTCTTCAGCTTTCAAAATATATATATTTTAAATTGTAAATCTACCTCAACTTCAGGTGTCGTGTCAGAAGTTTCTCTCTCATTTTATACTGCTACAATTAACCATTGTTGAATAGGAATTGCTTGTTGGGCTTCTTATACTAGAAACAAGATGAAGATACTCTGTAACCATAAACTGTAGTTAATTACATGAGAAGATGAGTATCTCCATTAGATATAACTGTACGGTACTATAAATATAATTTGAAAAAACATACATGTCCTAATATACACATGCAATTGGCAAAGTTAATGTAGAGCATGGAATATTAACTCAATCATTTCCTGCCATCTAGATACTTTCCTTAACTCTATAATTTTTAGTTTAAGACAACAGCATGAAACTAGTATTATTTGTGTTTTGGAAACAAGAGGTTTTGGTTCTGATAAGGGGGTATTAAAACAAGACCTCAGTTGTACCAATTGTCACAGTTCTCACCAGCTCATTCTTTGGTAAAGATAACTGGAAGGCATTTCAGTTGCTCCCATACCTTCTATATTCTGTAACAGACACAACCTGCCTACTCATGCACAACCCTTTGCAGAACTTCAACTGCCAAGTTTTTCAAAGGCAGAGATTTTTATTTTCATATGTGCATATTATTTTTTAAGCTTTGTTAGGAAAAGAAAAAAACAAAGAAGGAAAACATGTTCAAAGTAACTAGGAGGGACCACCACGAAATGTGGTCTTCTAAGTTTTCTACAATGATGATGACATGGGACTCACACATATTAAGAATATTGTTCAGGTACCAAATCAGAAATAACCAGATTGCTATTCTCCAACCCCATGCATCACTATAACTCTTCAAGTTACAGCCTGCAACTTTGAAATGGAAATGAAACTTTGAAATGTATTTCTAAGACAAAGGCTGCAATGAATTATCCCTTTTTAACTTGACTAATTAGCTTCACTTCCCCTGAGTCCCTCTTTAGTAATTTCTTTTAACTTCAATGTCACCCTTTCGTGATGACAACACTGATCCACATACAAACCCATTATCACAAGTAGGCTCTTGTTTCAATGATCCCTACAAAGAAAGAGAGGGAATAAACAATAAACAAGAGTATTAGCTTGACAGGTATAATAAATGAGAAGATTCTTAAAAATTAAGAATTATACTGCCAACAGAGATGAATCCTAAAACTTTTTAACATTAGGACTTGGAATACAAATATCTTTCACTTGCTGGTACATGAGAAGAACATGCTTATATGAATGTATGTGTTTATTATATGTTGCCTTGAAAGTGACAGAAATTTTGCACTTTGGCTAGAACAGTACTGCATGCTGTCCTAATCTAGCAACATATTATTTTCTATTATTACCTTTCCTAGTGGACAGTAGTTTACTTCACTGCATTCATTTATCTATGAGATCCTTTTCTTCAAATAGTATCTAGAATTTACATTTAGGGCTTGTCCTCTCAAAATGTATTTTGATGAGAAAAAGTGACTGAAGGGTTTAGAAACTAACATGCTTTTGTAACCACTGGAGTTAATTCTTGTTATGAATTTATCTTTTTTGTGGTGAAAGTAACGTATTTTCTACACTGAAATGGCCTATGAAAAGACTATGGTAGACATTAATTTATTATTTCAAAATGATACAAACAAAAGAATTTAAAAAAAAATAACAATTCCTCTCAATCAGTAAGAAAAGGTAATTTATTTGCTTATTCCTTTGCTCTCCAACTGGTTTCTATTTGAGATCTATTAATCAATTTGATATGTCATCTTAATCATACATGATTACTTATATACTTTGGGAGTCTGACCTAACTTCACGCAAGAGGCTGGAATTTCTGTTTTAATGTAAACTGCCCTCTGAACAGAGGAAAAATCAGAATGCCTCAGTTTCTCTAACTCCATGTGTGCCTAGGAGGAACAGAGCAGAAATAATTTCTTCTCATCCATGAAAAGACCTGCCTCCCTCCTGTTGTGAGCAGGGACTGAAGTCAGATTTTCTTCTGCTTTCCATTCCCCCCTCAACCTACTTATTCTTAGTCAGGAAGCTGGAAAATGAGAAGAGGCTTTGTACAATTTAGCTGGAGTGACAGAGGTGGCTGGGATAAGGCAATGCCTGCTCTTTTATACTCTTCTTCAGTTCTGAAGAGGAGTAGAGCTAGTCTGTCCTTAACCATTAAAGGATTATTTTCTACCCACAACCTCAGTGTTCGCATTTTAGAAGCGATCTCCCTAGCAAAATATTTTCCTCACTAAAATTAGTAAAAAGCAAATGGGCAGAAAGCAAAGTATTTGGAAGCAGTTCAAACATCTGAACATAAGGGGTTTAGTTTTTTTCCTTTTCCATTTCTCACATTCCAGCTAAAAATTTCCAGTAGTTCAGTGCTGCTGAAGGTCTGATCCAAACGTCTAATCAGGCACTAAGACTATTTCAGCTGTGCTGGAATTTATATTGGTCACTAGTGACATAAAATGCTAAGTCAGAATTATCATGCCAAGTGGTGTTCAGACTCAAGCAGGGTGAAGCTGTTAATCAGATTCAGGGCTTTAGACTGGAAAGGAATTCCCAACTTCTGTAGAACGCCAAGGAAAAGAGGAAGGTTTGAGGTTTTAGAATGAAACTGCATGCCTTTCAGTAAAACATGCAATGAAACTTAGAAAACTAAAATAAAATATTGATTGTTAAGCAGTTGTAAAAGGGCAAAATAAAGAAGCAGCTTGTAATACAGGAGATGAAACCTAATTGCAGATTGTGACTTGGAATGCACTATGCTGCTGTTGTGCTAGCAGTACCTTCGTTCCAGTTTTTCCCATCCTGCTCAGGCTTCTAGTTATCCTTTCAACCTGTCACCTCTGAGCTGGTTCAGGAGTTTGCACAGCTCAAGTCTGCAAGATGAGCTCCTCTCTTCAGCAGGGGACTGCTTCTTAAGTAACCAAAAGAAGTCTTCTAGCATAAATGGTCTTTAGGAAACCCAGCAATGGGAGAAACAAGGGAGGACTGGCAAAAGGGGGATGGACAAATCAATGATCAAAACATGGAAACAGGACACACAGTTATGTTTTAGCAAGAGTAATAAGGCATATAATAAGGAAGAGAGTATGTGAACACGTGGGAGTGAATGTGTGAAAACCAATAACCAGTGTGGGTTTGTTGAAAATCTAGTGGGTCACGCCAAAAGACTAATAGCTGGCTTGTGCATATGTTTCTTTCTGATTTTACTTATAAAACAGGAGTAGTGGATACGGAAAACTATGATGGGTTTGGATTGGACTATGAGGACCTTACAGGGTAACAATATAGTTCCATATCATAGTGACATTGCTTTATGAAACCCATAATAGGATTCAAGTGTAATACAATGTAACATGTTCTAACCACTATGTAGCATTGCATATATTTCAGTCAGCAATATACCTTTAAGCAAAAAAGACAGCAAAACAGCAAAAATTGTTATTTTGGCATGTGCAAAGCTTAAAAAAAAAAAAAGCTTAAAATCCACCCTTATTGCAAGTACCACCTTCTCTTATCTGCATGATCACCCAATTACCAAATGTAAAGCACAGAAGTTTATTTGGCATGGCTCAGTAGAAATGTCATAAAATCCTGGTGTTTATCATTTAGACAATTTTTCATTCTGAATTTTTATGTGCTCCCATGTACAGAAATGGCTTTAGTCACTGGGAAAGTATAATTACTTGCTCAGCATACAGCTCATTTACATTGACATGTGGTGATAAAGAATAGTGCATTGAACAGAAACNTTTTTTAATACAAGAATTAAACTGAATTACTCTGGTTTGCTTTGTTTTATCAAAAAGAACTTAGATTTTCACAAGAAAGTGCACAGACTATTGCCTTCAAAAATACTACAGTGGGTCACAGAATTATATACAAATAGACTGAGATAAAGAAAAACACTTCATAAGGTAAATTACAACCAGAAATGGAAATATAAATAAATAAATAGATAGATTCAACCAGCGAAGTNTCTTTCTGATTTTACTTATAAAACAGGAGTAGTGGATACGGAAAACTATGATGGGTTTGGATTGGACTATGAGGACCTTACAGGGTAACAATATAGTTCCATATCATAGTGACATTGCTTTATGAAACCCATAATAGGATTCAAGTGTAATACAATGTAACATGTTCTAACCACTATGTAGCATTGCATATATTTCAGTCAGCAATATACCTTTAAGCAAAAAAGACAGCAAAACAGCAAAAATTGTTATTTTGGCATGTGCAAAGCTTAAAAAAAAAAAAAGCTTAAAATCCACCCTTATTGCAAGTACCACCTTCTCTTATCTGCATGATCACCCAATTACCAAATGTAAAGCACAGAAGTTTATTTGGCATGGCTCAGTAGAAATGTCATAAAATCCTGGTGTTTATCATTTAGACAATTTTTCATTCTGAATTTTTATGTGCTCCCATGTACAGAAATGGCTTTAGTCACTGGGAAAGTATAATTACTTGCTCAGCATACAGCTCATTTACATTGACATGTGGTGATAAAGAATAGTGCATTGAACAGAAACAGCAAAAGAAGTTGAAAACAATTAGACTTTAAAGAATGTGCCTGAAATCTCCCATGACTAGGACATTTGGATGAGAAATTTTTGACTCCTCTTTTTAGAAGCAGTGCATGCCTCAAGATTACCTCTCAGTAAAAAGTCACTATCAGAAAGTTGCATGCTATATGGGAAATTTTATCCCATAACACATGGTCTGAAAAAATCCGAAAACATCTTTAGCAGTAGATATGTCTTAGTCTTTTTTTTTTTTTTTTTTTTTTTTAATAAAA